>PVJO010009332.1:0-69595 GCA_004026905.1 Hystrix cristata
AATTTTTCACCTATGGTAATAAACAAAATATATTTAGGTTTTATTTCTTCAAATAAGTGTAAAAAAATTACTAGTGGTGGGCTGGGGATTTAGCTCAGTGATTAGAGTGCTTGCCTTGCAAGCACAAGGGCCTGAGTTCGATCCCCGGCACCACCAAAAAAAAAAAAAAAATTACTAGTGGTTTATACTGAAGATATATATATGAGATATTTCAATGTTTTGTGCATTTGGAATACACAGACACATTCAAATATTGCTTATTTATATTTCTATAATAAAAATCTGTTGAGAAAAATGATGGTTACTCTACCAAAAATGGTGATTTGCAGTTCTAAATAAATGAAATACAATGATATTGAATACAGTAGTTGTAAGAGACAGTCAGACTTCCTATCATTGTATCACTTACAGCAAGAAACAAGTTTTGCATACAAGAACTCTCATTTGTAGAAATGATGAAAACTAGTGACAATATGAATAGAGACTTCCTCTAAGGAAAGACTGAAAAACTGGAAAACAAGAGAATGTGAATTATTGTGCCCTTTTCATACTTTCTGAACATTTCACATTTATCCTTTCTACTTTGGGTCTGTATTACATGTGCAAATTAATGAAATATTAATGCAAGAAAATCTAGTTATTTATAGGTAATAAGAACATCTCTTTTCAATGGGGACTGATTCTTCTTAAACTTTTATTAGTACATGTTTGGAGCACATAGTGATTACATTCATCGTGGAGGAAGGCACGTGGACAGGACACATCTTACTCCATCCTGCTTCTCTAGGCATCGCAGCTGCTCCTGACAACAAATGCCAACGCGTTCAATGTCTTCTGGGTAGCCAGGACCAATCACCCCAGCCAGCAGAATAACTCCCTTCCTCGCCTGTTGTTTCAGAGAAATGTCAAGCAAAAAGCATCTGGACAGCGGTATTAGGAGTATCTGTCTTGAGAACTAAGATCTCCAAGCCAGCAGAATTTAAGGTCAAAGGAACAGGAAACAGAAGTTTGCAGTTGGGTCTGCACAAGGAATAATCAGGGTCTTCTAAGCCATTCTGACTGCTTGATACCTGGCCGGTGATTACTAATGGTGGGATAAACAACTCCGTACAACGGATCAACAGATCATGACGGAAACACCCAAAGACTCTGAAGAACCTTTCCTTAGGCCTGAAGTGCATTAGATCGAGCTGGTATTCTGGCTTCCTCACGAGCTTTCCAATGCCCAGTTCTCAGCTCTACCAATGCAGTTGCTTCAGATCGGTGGGTGTGTTAGCCTTCTCAGGCTGCAATGACTTAATGCACAGACTGTGTGACTTCAACAACAAAACTAATTTTTATCACAGGTCTGGAGACTAAAGTTCATGATTAAAGTGGTAACAAACTCAGTTTCTAGTGAAGGTCCTCTTCCTGACTTGCAGACAGCTGTGTTCTCTCTATGCCTTCACATGACCTTTTTTCGTGCATGAGAGGAAGGAGAGAGACAGAGAGAGGGAGGGAGGGAGGGAGAGAGAGGGAAGGAAGGAAGGAGGGAGAGGGAGGGTGGGAGAGAGGGAGAGAAAGGGAGGGAGGAAGGGAGGGAGAGAAGTCAGTCCTGGCATCTCTTCTCACAGAAGCACTAATCTTAATGGATCAAAGCACCAGGCTTATAATTTCATTTAAATTTAATCCCCTAGACAGTCCATCTCCAAGTAGAACAGCGAATCTTAGGGTTTCACTACAGGAATTTTAAGAGTACACATTCATTCCAAAGCAGTAGGGAACACGGCTCTTTGTCCCTCTTCTTTTTCCTTGATCAGATTTATTGTTGTATGAAACACTGTCATAGGGAATGAAATATTCTGTCATTCGGTGAAAGGTAGTTTTGGAAGCAACACCAAATTCAGAAAAAGCAAGTCTATATCTAAATATGTATCCCAATAAGAAGTACGCAAATAAAGCGTTATCATTCCTTCACAGAAGCAATCCAGTTCCAATACTTGCCTCCTTCTAAATATCTGATCATTATAGAAATACAATAATTCCAACATGTTTAGAATAATTAGCTTTGTTAATATGGACTACCTTTTGGTCTAAATTTCAGATATCAATCAAACAATCTTTTACAGCCCTTTCTAACTCCTTGAGTTACAACATTAAATGTAGCATCTCTGCAAAGTAAGTCCATATCACAAGTTTTAACCTGATCCAACTTTATCCTCTTTTTAAAAATGATTTCACACCATTAGCACCCATTCTCATATATATTTCCTAGATATAAGTTTGTATAAGTTAGAAAAACAAGTAGGTTTGTTGAAATATAGCACACTTTTTTAATGGGTTGCACTTTTTATGTCACCTTTCTGGACCAGCTAGTACTGTACTTGAGTTTAATAGCAAGTCTGTGCCTAAAGAGGTTTGGGGGACTGAGGGAACCATCTTGGAGAGAACCAGCAGTATTGTGAACCAGCAGTATTGTGAAGGGCAATTACTCCAGGAAAAGGCATCGCTGTTTACTCAAACAATACTGTGAAGCATTGATCTCAGAGGGTATGGAGATGGTTCCTCTACTGCCAAAAAAGATTTATCGAAATTTAGGATGTCCATGTCTGCAATTTAATCAGGGTCTTTCTACACATCCTCATTCCAACAAGTTCCTATTCACTTCCAATCAATGCTGTAGTTTTAACATAGATAATTAGCAAGACTGGTAACATAAATTGTACAAGATTCTAGGTTTAGGTTTAGCACTGTCAGCTCTACGAGTACAAGTGATAAGAATCCCCTTCCTGGGATATACAAATGCTTTCAGTTCCTTTGCATAGTAATGAGTTGGGAATTTCATTCTGTGAACTCGTCCTTTTCTTTCCTCACATTGGCAGCAACATTAAGAGCAACCAACAAATCTCTTTAAACTTGTTAGGTTAGCAAAAATATTCCAAGGTATCATAAATATGATCACTCATGTTCTTGTTTTTAATAAGTGGTTGGTAAGGCATATGTGATGAATATACATACTATATATATATCGTATATATGACATTAAGAAACCAATTACAGAGACTTCGGAATCAATTTAGAAAGCTCATCTTTAGAGTTACACTGCTCTAGAACTCCCTGTAGAACCCCACAGAGACATACATTCAGTAGGCCATCTATGCCCATATACAGAGGTTTATTTTAAGCAATTATCTCAAGTGATTACAGAGGCTGGCAACTCAGACATCTTCAGGGTATGCTGAAATGTTGGACAGCCAAGAAAGACCCTGGGAGACCCAGGAAAGGCCATCTGCTGGTATGATTTCTTATCTGTGGAGAGAAGTCTGTGGGTTTTTTGTTTTTGTTTTTGTATGTTGTTGTTGTTGTTTTGACATTCAACTGATTGGATGAGGCCAACTCATGTTAAGCAAAATAGTTTTCTATACTCAAAATCACAGATTTAAGTGTTAATCTCATTCAATAACACACATTCAGAAACTTCCAGAAAAAAAAAAATGTTTCATTAAATAACTAGACATCATGATCCATGTTGCCTCAAAAAAAAATCATTATACCTTGCATTAAAATTAAATTTTATATTATTTGTGCATATCAAATATCTTCTTATTTCAATAAATTGTACTATCTCTGGAAGTTTCAATGGGAGAAATAGTTTTTAATTTAGTATTTAAATTTTCCTTTATTTTTTTTCCTTTTTGTTCTTTTTTGTGCAAGACAGTAACATGAAACACTATTTCCTCTTTTTTATACAAATATCTTTACCACAAATATCAGTCAGGTTTTTCTGTGATGAGAAATAAGACGTCAACTTATTCTTTTGAAAATCAGTATCTATTTCTTCCTCTAGGCAGCGCAGCTCTGATAGGCTCAGGCGAAGTCCACAGTCTCCTTCAAGGATTCCTGCAGAAGAAGATGCTGCTTTGGGACGTAATATTCTTACTGAAAGGAGATGAGGAGGGACACATATATTACTGTGCCTGTTTAAAGATTATATTTGGGTTGAATACAATGCTCTTCCTCCCATAACCTGCTGGTGAAAAACATTCACGGGGACAAACCTAGAGGAACTGGGATGGGTGCAGGCAAAGATGTGCACTTTTCTTCTCTACCTCAAAGCACTGCTGAGTGACATAGCAAATGGTCAGGAGGTGCACAGGACACTGAGTTCAATGAGGAGCCACCATCGTGTCCCTAAAAGCAAACATTTTAGCCAGAAGCAGAACATCTTAGTAAGGAAGAAACTTGTTAAATCTTACACTTCACTCTGGTTCCTTTGCTGAAAATGAATAATCTTATTTCACACTAATTCCTGGTGGAACCATAGGATCATGGCTAATGAGACTAACTTTAATATAAAACAAAGTAAGTCGGAAGCTGGATTATTAGAATCTTTGCAAAGTCATATAATGATAAAACGTTTATTATTTTCAATAATAATTCTGTTGACTATTTACATTGTTTCAGGCTTTTATATATCTGCCTTGCCTGTTCTTACACAATGCTAATAAAACTCATTATTTCTAAAACTGAGAAAACTGAGAGAAAAAGTTTAAATACTCATAACCTGCCAGGAATTAGCAAAATAAGGATTCAATTTCAACCATGTAAGAGCCACAGAATCACACCAATCACATAGCACAGAAAAATGTAAATTTTCATCTTATTTTAAATATAGTAAAAGGTTTTTCATATTGAAAACTGATAACAGACAGTATCATATATTTAAGGTTTATATTATTTCTTCTAAAGAGAGTATAAAAATACAGATGCACAGAACCTCGATTAACTTTTTTGGAAGAACTTTGGAAGCAATTATGCACTCGATTTAGAAGGATGTGTTTCTCATAAGGATAAGATGCTGGGGTGATGGATTTTACATTCACAGATTTAAATTTAGGTAATAGATAATTTATCCTAATCAGAATCTACAGGAGTTATTTTTAAAGACATTCCTATCACTCATCTCATCAGTTTCTCTCAAGTATTCATGTTATGTATTTCTTTCTGTCATGAACATTGATTAAGAGACAAAAACATCAGTTGTAAATGTGTTTTCAAGATTATCTTTAGAAAGGTAAATTTTAGCACGTGTGCTGATGAAACTATTTTCCTAAAGAAATAGTTTGCTTAAGCTAACACCAAGATATTTAAATATAGAATCAAAACAAGAATCTTACATGACAACGCATGTTGCATGCATTTAAATCTGCTAACTTCTATGGAAGATACAACTTGATTTCCATATTTCCAGCAGTGGGGATACAATGGCCTTCCGTCTTTTTCAGCTGGAAAGAGAAAATGCTGAGAAACTTGAGATATTAAAAAAAAAAAAATCCATACCTGAAGATACTTCAGAATTTTGTATTGGAGGACAAAACAAAAGTTTTAATTTATCCTACCTGATATGTGTTGAAATGTTTGGATTATCATAAGATATAAAAAGCTCTGTCTGCAATAGTTTGTCAGTACACTCCGGGACAGTCCATGGACAACTGTTTAAAGGTGCACAAAGCAGAAATGAACCTATTCTTGGAGATAAGTCACAGCTATCATCGATGGTAAGAATGGGTTTAGAAAATAAAATATTAAATAAGCAAATTACATAAGAAAGTATCCTATATATTCTACAAAGAAGTGCTATTTTACACATCTGAACACTTTTTAATTTTTATTGATGATAAAGCTAAGTTTAGAATCTTTAAACACATCTTATATTTACTATCATATATATTAATTAGGTTTAGGAAACTGAAAAACCCAACAAAAAACTGATCATTTATGTTTCTGTTCAAAATGATTCAGTGTTGTCACATTTCTATAAAGGAAAAATGGATTAATTTGGCTGTAAATCAATATACAAAATTATTGTTTGAAACAAAAACTTTCATTAGCTTTTATTATACCAACAACTGAAATAAGTATCTGTAAAAGGAATTCAACTGAGAATTGTGACACCTACAAGATTTTATTTTATAGTAAAGAAGCCAAGTTTTTGCCCTTTAACTTTCTGGAAATCAGCATTACTTGTCAAGATTCAGTAATGACTCAGTCTTCATCGCTCTTGCTGGCAGAAGGACAGGACAAGAGGGAATCTAGAAAAAAACAAGCGAGTGCTTTCAATGGATTTCTGTTACTGAGATAAAATTCCTGACACCTGCAAATTAAAGAAGGTGAGATTTATTTCAGCTTATAGTTTCAGACGTTTCAGTCCACAGTCAACTGGCTTCAAGGCATCATTATGGTGGGAGTATACGGCAGATAAATGCTGTTCAACTTATGCCATCTGGGAAGGAGCAGACAGGGAAAGAGCCAGAGAGGAAGGGATCAGGTGCAACCCCCAAGGTTACACCCTCATCACCCTCTTCCTCTGAGTAGGTCCTACATCTGTGAAGTCCATTCAGCTATAAAATTATCAGTAGTGCAACCAATTGGAGAGATCAGGCCCTTTATAATCCAGTCACCTCTCCAGAAGTCTCTCAGCCAAACCAAGTTTTCAATGAAGATTGACCAGTACGGTGGGCATTGGGAAACCCAAAACTCTGGGCCTCTTTTAACTTGCATTTCTTCATACACACTGACCTTCGATGATGCTGCAGTTTAAAAATATGCTTAGAAGAGAAAACATTAGATCTACCTGCTTGAAAAATTTTAAGAGTTGTGAATTATTCCTAACGAGAAGCGGAATGTTGCTCAGCACATCTCTGTGATTGGAACTTTTTACTCTCAACTGCAGTCCTCCGTCTGTTCCTCCTCAGTCCCCAGCAACCATCGTTCTTCGTTCTGCCCACTGTGGGTTTGACGTGTAATCTCATCTGAATGACTTATCAGATCTCATTAATAGTTACTTCATCTGCAGAAATACCTTTTGAAGGAAACCTGCAATGCATAACTTAACTCTTCCATGAAATATTTTCTCCTCTTTTCTCATTTGTCATAATACGGGACATGAGGATAGTTCTTCAGAAGCAAGTCACAGTGAAACTATAAGGATGTATACATAGTTGTACTCATTAATATTTTAGTATTGTGCTGCCCATGTCTCACCTATTATTTTGTTATTTATTTATCATACTGGTTTTCTAGGGCCATCATAAGAAAGCATACCAAAGACAGAATAGTTTCAAAAACAGAAGTTTTTTTGTTCATAATTTTGTGTGGCAAGAAATCAAACTTCAATTTGTCAATAGAATTTTGTTTTGTTTTTCCCACTGAAGACGTTTCTCCTTGGCTGGTAGATGGTTATCTCCCAAAAGTGTCTCCACCACAGTCTTTTCTCTTTGTCTCTCTGGATTTTATTTTTTTTTTTTAACACAGTGTCTTACTATATAGTTTAGGCTGGGCTTGAACTCATTGTGTGGCCCAGGCTGGCCTCGAACTTGTGGCAATACTCCTGTCTCAGCCTCCCGAGTGCCACTTTTCTTGTTTATTAAGGGTAACGCTGATATTGAATGAAAGTCTATCCAACTGACTTCACTTAACATTAATTTCCACTTTTGGAAGAATGCAGTTTATCTCATAACTTTAATATTATTGAAAAGATACTGATTTGCTTGTGTCAAGTATAATGAAAAACTTGAGATTTATGAAATAATATTATACAATTTCTAATTAAAAATTCAATATGATGTAAGTATAAATGTTTTCTATAAAAATACTACAACTATCATACAAGTAAGAATGAATAAAAAAACTATTATTATAAAACCTTCACTAAATAATAGTTTTTTTATTCATTCTTACTTGTATGATAGTACATCACATGTCAAGGGGCAGCTTAACTAAATCCTCAGCTTCAAGATCTCTGCGTGTCCATCTGTCAACTGTGACTATCAAGCAGGGTTGCAGTCTACTCTGAGGGTCTACTGATGAAGAATCTCCTTCCAGGCTCACATGGTTGCTAGCAACATTGAGTTCCTTGAAGAATGTTTGAAGGACTCAGATTCTTGCTAGTTGTTGACTGGAATCATTCCTTTACACTTTAAGGTTTTGTTCTTGCTGTTAGGTACTTTGTAGAATGGCAGCGTATTTTTCTTTTTTTTTTTTTTTTTAATCAATGAGAAAAAGAGAATCTTCCAGGTACAGTAATGATAATAAATAAAATAGTCACTAAATGACCATCACGTGAGTGCTGTCGCATTTGCCACCTCTACTGGTTATGCACAAGTCTCAGATATAAGCACCACTTTGTTTAGGAGGGAGCAGCTGAAGGGCATGAAGACTCCAGGGTGGATTTCATGGGAACCACTGCAGAGATGATCCGCTCTACACATCTCTATCTAAATCACGTACTTATTTGACTGTAACACTTCATTCCTAATGTTTACTTACAATGTTTTCATTTTCATTCAGGTACCTATGTTAATAGATCCACATCTTTCTCTTTAAGAAGATCCTCTGCCCATTTTACTCTTTTAACTATAAAATGAGTTAATGTTCCAACACCTCAATTGATAATTTGACAAAGAGGATGACAATTATTGTATGAGTTTTAACTATCTCTATTTCTCTATCCTTACTAAGAGAATAAAAGACCTGAGAGATTATAAGAGACAAATATCTCCCTACCATCTATTTCTTAAAACACGATTTACTATTTTCCCTTAATGGCTGATTAAATCAGGTTCATCTGTGTGAAACAGAAGCAATTTGATACAGAAAGCATATGTTATACATAAGCTTCATAGGAACGCGATATTGCATATGAAACAGTAATTCAAAAGTGTTTATGATTGAGTCAGGTCTGTGTATGATGTGGTTGGACATAAAATGTGAAATTACTTTTAACCAAGCAATTTAATATGATTCTGAAATATAATCTCCATAAGAGCTATGTTAGGAAGATGAATATTTTAAAAATGCTTAATGGTTAGTAACCACACATGTTACAAATTGCTCTTGACTTAAAGAAATGCACTACTCTGTAAATATATTTTGCTGAATGAATGAATTCTTTAAATTAAATTCAGCATCAAATCTGTCATCATCTTTCCTTTTATCCTTAACAATAATTGGCTTCAGAGTTTATTATTTTAAATAGCTGTTGAAACTTAATCTAAGAAGAGAGAATCGTGTATCAGAATATAACATAATGATGCATAATATGAGCTTAGTAATAAAATAGCAAATCCTTTCAACTGAAAAAAACACATTTAATAGATCCTACCTAAGGAAAGAGTTTGTGTGCCAGACAAACTACTAGCACTTCTATGTTGAACAGTGATATGCATTCATTAGTGATTACCGAAATGTTCTTATGTTTATGTATTGCCTTGAACTTATTATCTAAAACTCTACATTTTTAATCACTCAACATATAATTACCAAACTGTTATTTGTTGGCTTTACTGCATGAATCAAATATTAGACACTTCAAACTGTTAGAGATTAAATGTAATGTGGTTTTTAGATAGGTGAAAAGTAGACTCTATGATTAAAATGATTTTTTACACGGTTAGATGCCAAAATGAAATTCTTACGATAGTAATTCTTCATTTGAATCGGTTTATAAATGTCATGTTACGTGTAAGGCAATGAATTGTGTAATGGATTTTAGAAATCTTTTCTTCCTAGTCATGTAAAGCCCCCCAAAGGTGAAGTTTCAAAGTCACGTAAACTTTCTATCAGACTAATATTAGTTGAAGTATACAAGAGTTCAAATAAGGTTTCGACATTTGCTATTTTTAATATTAAATAATTTTACATAAAACATACAATTTTTGTTTAAGGAGGACAGGTTTGGGTTACATAGACATACTTTAATGTCTATGCAAAAGACAGGTTTGAAGAGTTGATACAATAGAATTATTAGTTCAAGAAATAAATATTGATTCACTAACTGGTGTCATTTAATAACTAAACTGGTACCTCGAGAAATACAATGGAAAGACCATTTCCTACCCATGATGTGATACAGTTATGGATAAAATACTTATTTTTCTTTCATAACTTAAAATAAGAATAGAGTTTGAAGAAATAAATGTATAATGACTACAATAATACAATTGGACAGAGTAAAGTATAATAAGGATTATTAAGAGAAAATATAATTTCTAGTAGAGAAGTTAGAGAACATTCTTGTGAAAAAAGGATTTTTTTTGTTTTACCCTGGAAGTTCTTTATATTATGATACAGTAGAACATCTAGAAATAGACACTCCAAACAGGAGAATATGGCCAAACAACAATTTAAAAGAGAGAAAATTCAAAAGAGTGTGTCAGGCTTTGAGAATGAACTGTTGTGGTATTTTTCAGCCTTCCTCGTGTCTACAAACTTGGCCATATGTGTGACTTTGAAATTCTTCCCACTAAAGGCATTCATTCTGTTCTTGACTTTGGCTTCTGACACTTGATTCGTTTCCACTTGACTTCTTGTACTCACGCTCTGCTGTTAGGAGAACATGCTTGTGTAATGCTGTTGATCCCAGGAGGAGAAGGAGAGATTTAAAGACTACTCAGAGACATGGAGATATGGAGACATGGAGACATGGAGACTTAGAGACATCGAAAAGGCTGAATCAGCCCCTAAATTGCTTCAAAGAGCAGTTTGTCTCCATACTGCCCCTCGTAAACCCGTCTATAGCTCTTCAGCTTACTAACTGACCTCAGCCTCCAACAGGTCACTTTGTGCTAGCCTCGACATTCATAAGTCCAAATAAATGATTGTTATTTTCAGTCTCTGAGTTTAGGGGTCATTTGATACATAGTCATTTGTAATAGATTTTAAAAAAAATGAGAGTGGAAGTTAGGGTGCAGCTGTTAAAAATACAGTATGTGACATTGTCAGACAAACAAATACTGACTCGAGGCTGGAGAAACATTACCTACTTGTAAAATATTTGGTGAAATTAAGCCTACAGAAAACTAAACTATTGGAAATATACTTAATACAGAAATCAAAAAGTTCTATGTGTTTCATTTTGAATATTTGGAAACTGCTTCTCACAGATTCTTCGAACCCAGCTGCAGCTTGTGATCCTAGACTGAATCAAGGTACTGTCAGTATCAGAAGGTTTCCCTGCAAAGATATGTGCTTTATATAGATCAGATCTCTCTAAATAGAAAAAAATGATCATATTAAAGGATAGATCATTAAATATCAGTCATGTATTTTTGGTGTTACATCTAGATAGAGGTGTATTTATGTTAGAATATTTGACTAAGAGACTAATAGGAATGAGACACAGAAAATTCATACCATTTTTTGAAATAATTAATAGCAAAATACTCTATACATACTATCGTAGGTACCTGAAAGTGATGAGACAAAGTGTCCTGTGAGATCTGCATACTCTAGAGGCCACGAGCAGGCTAACAGTATTTACATGTGATAAAACAAGAAATAGTTTTTGAAGGCGTTTTCTTTTTGGGGGAAGTGGCCAAACATGATAATAGAAGAAAGAAATCTCAGGGAGTAGACCCAAAGTCCACGGAACACAATGCCAAAAACAATGTCAGTAGGAAAAATTAGAATTGGCTAAAGAAAAAAAAACTTTCCTTATTGGAGGTGAACCTGTTGGAATTTACTCAGCCAGATCTATACATATTGGGATACTACTAAGCCATAAATAAGGATAAATTTGAAATTTGTAGTAAAATGAATACACCTGGAAAACACAATATTAAGTGAAATAAATCAGATACAGAAGCTGAAATAATACATGGTTTCTCTCAATTGTGTGATGCAAAGTAACGGGCAAAATAAAAGGTTGCTATAAGGTATCAGGAAGATAGATCTTTTGCAAATGAGAAGGGACCCAAGTGAACAAAAGTAAGGTGAAGGAAAAGTGGAAAGCAGCATAAAAGATTTAAGATACATTGTATAAATGTACCAAATACATGCAATACATGTGAACATTATATGCTCCAAACATGAACTAAAAATAATAACAATAATAGTTAAAGTTGGGAAAGGGGGTCAGAGATAGAGGGAGGGAGGGAGGTGGGGGAGAGAGGAAGGGCAATAAAATGAATCAAGATATGTTAAGTACATGTACCTACTCCCTAAGATGAATGTAAACTTCATGTGTTGCAAACACGTATTAATAAAATAAAAACAAGAATAGAGACAAAGAACCAGTGCTCTCTGCCTCCCACAATTCCCCTTGAGGAATGAAAGCTGATTGCAGTCACCCTGATTCTGTTTTAACATTTTATGTGTGGACTATGTAGGGATGGAGAGCAGGAACCTTGCTCGTATAGCCCATAAGTGCCCGATCCACAGGAGTTAGGTTCAAGTATGATGCAATAATAAATATAAATAAATAATAATGAAATCTCAGACTTTGGCTCTCATGACACAATTTTGAGTAATGAGGCTTTCTGGGAATTAGTATGCTTTCCATCTGGGAGATATATAACCACATTACTGGCTCTCACTATCCTTTTTACACATATGCAAGGTGTAGAGTATTTGTTCTCCTCGACTGAGCATAGATATATGGCTTGCTTTGACCAAAAGATTCACAAAATTAATGTCTCTACTTTGAGCTCGGGATCCTAAGAGTCCTTGTATGTCTCCATTTGCTCCTTTTTGCAAATGTCACAACTATGAGAAAAACAAAAGCAGTCTGCCCTCAGCCTGTAGTTACTGAAGACACAACGGAACAATGGCAGTCTCTGAAACAAATAGTTCTAAGAAAACTGGATAACTACATGCAAATATAAGCCTTTATGATATGCCATTCACAAAAAATCAGTTCAATATGAATTAATGACTTAATCGTAATACTTGAAATTATAAAAATTCCAGGGAAAAACAGAATATCTTCCTGATGTTTTCCTGAGCAGTGATTTCTTAGATATAAACCAAAGACCCCGGCAGTGAAAGCAAAAACAGTCATCTTACATCACACTGAAAAGCTTATATACAGTAAAAGAAGAGAAACAGGAGAATCAAAGGCAACATAAAGAATAGTAGACAATATTTATAAGCCTTACGTTTGATGCAGGGTTAATGTATGAGATGTCTACAAAATTGTACAGATCTGCAGCAGCAAACACAGAAATAACCTGATTGTACAAAGGGGCAACGAAGTTCAGTAAGTATTTCAGCGAAGATAGAAATGGCTAATAGATATAGGAAAAGGATCAGCTTTTATTCAAAATACAAGTCCTGTATGTTCATAACAGATTCTTATGTCTTTTAAGCTCCACTGGTCATTTTCCAGGGAATTCTGTGAAACTTCAATTCTATGAAATTCCAGAATTGACAAAAATTCCTAAGAAAAAAGTGGCGTCATATCGTCACCTCACTGCTCCCTTGAGCTGTTGACCGAACGCCTTCTGTGGTACCTGGTTCTTCTTTGTCAGCAAGTTTTCGAGTAGAAATGCAACTGTAAAAATCCAAAATAAAGCCACAACTATAGCAAGGTGAAGAAATCTGAAATTATCTTCACAGGAGGGAAATAGGCTTATTTTCCACAATAAAAACGTAGTTTTGTGGAATGGCTAATAACACGGAACTTGGGAGATACCCAGGCTTGGTTCGAACCTTGGCTCCCTCCTGTGTTTTTTGAGTGTTTTCAACTAAGGTACCAAGAGTTCTGTGCCTCACATACCCTAAATTAAAAGAAGATGAAAAAGTGATAATTTGTAATACTTAGATTATATAAAAAAATCTATTTTAGCATGTCATTCATTCAGCTATATGTTTGGCATGTGATAACCTGGCCTGTACACACTGTTGTGATGTCATAAGATGTCGCAAGGACAGCTGACCAGTTTTCTTTGCTAACACTACAGGTTTTGATTCACTCATCTTTCTCTTTTAGGAGAGCATAACATCACTAACATTTGGGCCTATATCTTATTAGAAATGTTTTACTTCTGGAGTCAGTGCAGAATTTGATGAACAAAAGATAACTCTAGGTTTTATTGTTGTTTGCTAGTTTCTCAAGAATGACATAAGTGCAGTTGATGACTGGGAGGGAAAAAGGAATGAACATCATGCCTAGAATGACCATACTCATTCCTAGAATGAACATAGAAACTGTGTTATTCGCCCAATATTTCTAGTTTCTGATGCAATTTGATCCAAATGTCTATCATTATCTCTGTATTTATCTATCAGCTACCTGTCTGTCTATCTTCTATATGTGCGTTTGGGTTGCTGTGCATTCCCATTTTGGTTTTAAAAATTCATTTTGTCTTGCTGGATGATCATAAATGTAAAAGTAAATATTAAAATTACATATAATTTTATTAAGTGATGAAGGGAAGAGAGGAATAAATTACAGAAAGAATGAGAAATAATGAAAAAAAGTAAAGCAGAAGCTTGAAAATAGCCCAAAATTATTCTCATTGAGGGAAAACTAATTACAAAATATTTTCCCAGTATAGAGTTTTCAAATTACTTTGAGCAATATGCACTAAATGCCCTATGCATTATTACATTGGCCAACCGCCCTTACTTTTTGCATAGATCTTGGCAACCTTCCTAGTAAATGATATTTTAAATTTTCGGAAGTGTCTATGGACAAAGCCAGATGAAGGACAGACTAAAAATTAAAATCCCAAAAAATAAATTCACTTATTTTTTCAACCACGGTACAACCTTTTATATCCTAGTTCTTCTCAAAGAAACAGTTTGGATCAATTATTTGCTATTAAGATGTTCATTTTTACCACAAATTAGTACATCACACTTAAGCACCATTGTCATGAAATAATAATCATGAACAAATGAGAACATAAAACACGAGGAGGTGCGTTATGGCAGACCAGAGACGACACGTGCAGGGCTGCTCTGGGCCGTCCACCCCGCTCACCCGGGCAGCAGCACGCAGCCTCGGGCCGCTGGAGCACGGCTGCAACACAGTGTCCAATCGGTCGCATCCCGAGACGGCGCGGCTGGAACGATAGTGGGCCCCTGCTCAGCTCCAGGGCACTGTGGAAGAGTCGCCATTGTCTGACAAGTGCAAAGTCCCCCAGGTAAGAGGCTGACGGACGCTGTTACTGGTGCGTCCGTGGAGAGACACCCCGGCTCTAGGTGCCGGCCAAACGGAGTGATTTTCCTGCCAGGATGTGCATCCAGACTCTGAAATACTCACGCAAAAAAGTCATCACAGGTTTCGGGTACTGAAGGGACAAGATACAGAGACATAGAAGACAGTAGCATTCGGGCTAGAAATGCCAAAAGGGGACAGAAATAAATAGAAGGAGGAACCCAGGCATCACGGAATATAGGGACTCGGTGGGTTCCCGTAGAGCTAGAAGTGGCAAGTTTCAGAGCAGAGTGAGATGAACCTTCTGATCCCACCTTGGGGCAGCGTCTCCCGGGACAGGCCAGGCCAGGAAGGAGGATCGGGGGACCGACTTGGAGGCCACAACACTTGGAACCTGCAAGGCCATGTGGATAAAAAGAAGCGGCAGACTCAGTGGGCGCTGAGACTGTCCTGCCTCCCCCAGACAGCACCAGAATCGCAGGCAGGAGAGAGTCTGGGACAGCAGAAGTTCCCCGGGGGACCCTGAGAGAGGAAAGGTAGAACTAGCTCCAGAGATCACGGAAGGGCTGTGAGCCTAAATCTGAGAACTGCTTCGAGGACACTTGTGAGCATTCGCCAGCCGTAATCCTGAGAAAACTAGAGGGCATGCAGCACAGCGGACTAAAGGTGCCAACGCTGCCAAGCCATTCAGGTCCTCATCCTAAGCCACACAGCGGGATAGCTGCCCTCTTCTTATCTTTTTGTCTATCAATATTTTGCTTCTCCTTATTAAGATTGGTCTTCTTAAATATGCATGTGTGAGGATAATTATTTGATTTAGTTTTCTGTTCCTCCTTGCATGACATTCTGTGTTATACTGTTAAATATTCATATCCAGTGCTTACTTGACAGATGTCTAACTTTAAGTTCAAAACTTGGCTAAAATCTCTTCTGTCACATACCATTTATATACCTCCATTTCTCTGCTTTCTTTACTTCCCCATATACTTTCACCTACATCTCAGTTCTTCCTGCTTTTACTGATTTTCCCTTTTCCTTTCTATCTTTTCCTTTCCCCTCCTAGTCTCAGCTTTCTTCCTGGTCCCTTATCAATTTGCTGTTCGTCTCTTCCTTAAAGTATAGATCAAATGATAGAAGAAACCAGCTAAATTTTGATTTCCTTTTTGCATGTAGGTCTTTGTGGGTACATATATAGTCTTCTAAATTAAAGTCTAGGGGAAGTGTCTAATGAATATATAATGCGAATGGGCATTTGTGGCTGTTACTAAAATATTCTCCAGGTTTCTTAAAGGAAGAATCTTCACCATTTATCATGAAGTCTAGGAAGCCGCAAGTTCTCTTGTAGGCACACCTCATTTTGTTGTTATTTTCTAAGTACTTTTCTTCCTTTCTTTCTTTCTGAATTACTTTCAATTTCCCCTAAGTCAGTTTCCATCTGTACTCACAAAGGACATCCCAGTTTTGTGATCTGCATTCTTCTTTCCATGATATTATACTGACTGTGTCACTTTACTAATAGCATTGACATTTGGTACAAAGATTAAGGTTGTTTAAACAATTCCAGCACCCCAAAATAGTACCCAAGCCTGGATACAATCATGATTTTTACAGTTGTGGTGGACTTATTGTGGTCAACTTGAGCAGGAACACCCAGCTGGACGGAGTTGGTGCAGCTCTAGGCATAGAAGATCCACTTTGAGGATTGTGCCAACACAACATATAGGAGAACAGGAGCAGAAGACAGGGGCTGGCTGTTTCCCAGGAGAAGCTTGGTTGGGGCTGGTTCTCCTGAAGGGAACTCGACTGTTCTCATCGCAGAAGGAGCTCGGGGCCTTGCTGTCATCGAGGATGGCTGCTGTTCACTCAGGGGAGCTCTGGTCTTCATCTCCACTGTGAGCATCGTACCCTGGTTCAGTATAGATTTCTTCAGCCTTTGAGTGCAGACATGGATGTGCACGAGACATTGCCATGGGATCCCAGCCCTCAATTGGAGTCTCCAGTGTATAGACAGACATTGTGCACTCTTCCTGCTTTGGCTGTGTGTGCAAATGTTGTAACTTGTATTTGTCCTGTATTAAGTCTAGTCTCTTGCAAACCATTGACTCTACAACAGTTAACCAAGAATGGCATGGTTTATCTAATATTAAATGTTATTTCTCAAACATCCGTACACTTTTAAGCACAGACATTCATTTTGAGGAGCAGTGTAGATTAAAGAAGTAAGCCAGATATTTCTATTTCCCTTAGCAATTTGAGGATTCCGTTAACATCTAAGGTACTGCTTAATCTCTTCCTCACTTCAAACTGGAGTATATTACCACAATAGATGGTGTGTATTATGGTTTTATGGCCACTTTCCACAGGAGGTCCCCCTGTAGTAAGGAATTAAATCAGTTTTCCTTCATTTTTCCTCGGCAAGGGGAACGAGATAGTAAATTATCCCAGTCAGATTGAAATCACCAACATCTGTTTACAAAGTAAAATATCTAAATAGGTAGGCTAAATAAATCACAAGCCAAAAGTATTTAATCACTGCAAAGAGTACATGATTATAGTTACTCATGATTTATATACATTTGATTTGTCCGAATCAATTGGTAGTCTTATTTAGAAATATATCTAAATGTCCCTTAGCTAAAAACAAGTTATATTTCTGATAAATGTTCATTTTATCCACATAAAACGGTAAAGTAGAATTTATTTCATCATTGAGATAGGTTAAATATGCTTTGCTGTTTTGTATTTTCAGTGTATTTCTGTTTCTTGCAAAGAAAATGGTGATTTACAAAAGATGACAAGTTGCAAAATAGGCTTTGCTAGGATTTATGAATTGCAAAATACTCTTTTGATAATAATCAGTGTGGAATCATTGTTAAAATTTCTCATTTATTTGCAAGTTAATACATTACAGAGTTGACATTCCCCTTTAAACTTTCCATAATAAAAAAAATGTAAAAAGTATTTTTTTTTTATTACAAAGAAATTGAGTTAAGGCCTTAGCATTATAAACTTTTGTAGTGGAATCTGTTATTCTCAGAGACATGAAAAGACATTTTTTTCTGCCCTGATGATTAAAGTCTTCATAATATTATCAAAGTAATCACAGAGTCTGGAATTGTATCAGACATCGTCAGCAGTACATTTCAAGTTTAACCTCAATGGTTCACAAAGAAGTAAATTTGTTATAAATAATCAAAATAGTATAGTGCAATAACTCAATACATTATTCATAATATAAAAACATTTAGTGTTATATACATAGAATACTATTATTGAAACTTCATCTAAGAGTTCATCTAAGAGGGGTTTAAAACAATGGAACTTTAACATTACAAAAGTTGTAAACCGAAGTTTTCATACATTTACATATTATGTTCAATATGATTTTTATTAACATTTGTCTCATTCATTCATATTCCTGTTAATGAAATTACAACTGCCTTTCCCCTCTCCCCCAATTCTTTGAATGCGATTTTCACTATTCATTTCTCTTACTGATGCTCAAATTTTGATTGTTTTCATCTTCAAGTTTGAGTCAATTCTAAGTAGTTTCTTTAATTTTGTTCTTCTTAGAGAGGACATTCATTGGCTAGGCCCAAGATCTCTGAGAGAGATATTACTTCAGTAAACATCAGGATTTATTTGGCCCTCTGACATTTGTCAGCAAAAGGAATTTTAAGAATATTCATCTCTGTTTTGGTTGTTCTGTTAATATTCCTTATTTTGTCTCAATTTCTAGTTTTCATGTTATTGGTACTATCAAACATATCTCAGTTCTATTCTTTCTGTTTGTCTCATATATTTATCACATCATGTTGGCTTCACTGTTGATGACAGTGATTCTCAGTACAATAGACTCTATGACTCAGAGAACACCCTCTCATCTAGTTTACTGAATATTATATATGCGTATGTGTGTATGTGTGTGTGTGTGTGTGTGTGTGCGTGTGATTTGAGAAATCTGAGAAAATTCTAAACCTCCTTTACTTCCATCTAACTGGTTATCTCTCTGATCTCATCGAATTTCACTGCATAACTGTTATTTGCACATTGTTTCATAAGTATCTTATTCAGTTTAATATTCTTACTCATACTACTAATTCTAAAAATGAATTTCTAGTCCTTACCCAACCTGGTTTACTAACAGTATCTGATGTAATGGTTCTTTCTGGTCTCAGTGATATACTTTTAATCACTACTTGGATTTGAAATTTAACTTTCACCCCTTTGCTCGATTTTCTTTAGTTTCATTTCCAAAATACTCCTTTTTTTCCCTGTCCGTTCGATATTGTAATATCCTGGGTCTTAGTCTCTCTTCGCTTACCTAGATATATCCACTATTTTTGTGATCTCATTTCTCTCATGATAAACAATTTAAAAACATTAAAACATTTATATGCAGATAACTCCCAAATTATACACTCAAGAATATGTACTGGAATATTCTACTACTTGAAATAAACCTCTTTTCTTTAGTGAACTCTGCTGATACAAATGACACTTCAATTTTGGGATTTAGTCAAAGCTATGTTCTTCAACGCCAGTATTTTCTTCACATTCTATATCCAAATCCGCCAGCAAGGCTTGCTATTTTTAAATTCAAAACCTTCCTTAAATGTGAATACTTATCTTCAACTCTACCATTGCTATCCTGAAGCAAACCATCATTATCACTCTCCTTCATTAATGAAAGAACTTCCTAACCAGCATCTCGGATTCTTCGGTTATGTCCTTTATATGTTCTACTTTCAGCAATCCCGGGTTTATAGGAGCCTAATTCATAATAGCTACATCTTGCAATTGGCTTACATGCCCATTATCAGATACATGGATAAAGAATATGTGGTATTTATAATAATAGAGTACTACTTTGCCATAAAGAATGATAAACTTGAGTCATTTGTAGGAAAATGGATTCACCTTGAAACCATTATGTTAAGTAAAATAAATCAGCACATGAGCTTAAATAACACATGGTTTCTCTTATAGGAGAAACCAAAAATATAAACAGGAAAATAAAAGACATATAATAAAATATATAGAGAGAGATCTTTTTTCAAATGGGAATAACATTAAGACATGGGGGAGTTGAGATGTGTTATATAGTTATAACAATTCCTTATGAAAAATGTGATCACTGTGTAATACAATCATGTACTGATAAAAAAAAAAAAAACCTGATAAAAGCCAGATCATTTTAGAAATGAGATTATTTAGAAATTATAATTCATCTGCTAAAATGAATCAATGTCTCTATTACTCGATATTAACTTTCATCCCTTCTATGCTTTCTACTGAATGACAAAATCTGAAAACCCTAAGCATTCATTTCTTAGAGGTTTCTTAAAATTCTAGCTTCACGTTTAATACTTCTTATAGAAGTACTCATATAAAATTTGAGGTGGTAAAACGAATGAAAACTTATTTTTCCAGAGCTGATGAGGGCAGATATGCTTGCTATATAAGAAAGCGAATGTTACAGCTTTGCCACTTCCTTCTAGTCATCTAATAGCCACTTAATAGTTAAGTATTGGAAACAACAAACATAAATGAATTGTTGTTTCCCTGTGACTCCTGTAGTATCTGAAAATAAAATATAGTCTTTCTGATAATTCTTCCTAACAGGTTTTAATCACCAAAACTCCCAAGCAAATGATTCTTAATTTTTCAAAAACCTAAAAGAATGAGTGTTTTTCCAACTAAATTATGCTAATAAGGCATTTGAAATGTTTTCATAAAACAGAATATCACTAATGGAAATTTGGGATTTTGTATCTGATTTGGATTGATTTCATATAACAATAGGCTTAACTCAGGGACCATTATGTTTGGATGATGATCATAATGGAACAGCAAAACATATACATGTTATAATCTACTACTGTCTGAAATGAATCTCCTAACAAAGTCAAAACTTTAGATGTATCTGCACAAACTATGAGAGAATTATTAAAATGACTATGGAAGTATGATCTTTTTAAATTACATTAAGAATTTATGTGAAGTAAATGGCTAGAATATTTTAAATTTTCTACACAAGAGGAAACAGGTATACTACACATGGATTATATTGAAATAATATTGTATTTTAGTTTTTATAACTTTGGAGTCAGTAAATCCAATTTCCAGTCCAAATATCTATGACAAAAACTTCAGAATGGTATTGTGGTCACTTAGGATGATTCCGATGAATCTGCCTATATTAAAACACCTTCTCTCACTCTGCCTCTCCTCCGGACAACTCCAACCTCCTCTCAGCTGTGTGAGGTAACCATTTTATCCTTACTTGTCAAACTTAGTCTTTCCAGAAAGCGTTATGTGTCCCATGCTAAGATGACAGTTTTCCCAAAGTCCTACCTCAGCACTTCTTGTTGTGTCCTAATCCAAACCTTGGATAGCCTTACCAAATTAGCCACGATAAGCATAAAATCTTACTTTGAAGTGATAAAATAGGTACTAAAACAACTATAAGGCTTTTATGATTTATGTTGGCAGGACTGAGGAATATATGCGGGAACAAATGCTAAGGTATTATGTCATGAAGGAAAGTATGCAATATTGGATAAATTGGACCTGCTGTACTGTTTGGATTCATTGAATTAGTTCTTGCGAAGAAGCAGAATTAACTATAAACCTTATCGGACACCAGAAAACTAGACTGAACATTAGCCTATAATAAAAGTAGTCACAGAAGTTTTTAAAATAAAAGCGATCAAGATTAGAGAGACAGAAATATGGCAATTGATTTATACTACTCAAAAAGTATGAAAATTATCTTCCACCTGCAGTATGTCTCTAGTACTTTCTACTAAGAAATCTCAGCATTGTTCTCCTTGTAAAAGGTATAAATTTAAAGAAATTTCATTGGTCACTGCTGAGAAGATATTGATGGTGAATCTGGAGCTTAGAGAAAATAAATTCATAAAAGGATAGCGGGTCAGAATATACAAAAAGTGGTTTGCATGAACTGGACTTACATGTTCACAGCGCATACTATGTTGCTTCTCCCGTTCCCAAATACACAGTCGAGACAGAGCAGAATTTCAACAGCAGCTCTCCAAACTGTAGTCAAGGGTCAGAGTCAGTAAAACGGGAAATGCCAAAGCCCTTGTGACTCTAGTTTCAGAACACAGTAATAAAACAAAAGCGATATATCATCGTTGACATATTGCAGATATTACTGCCACACTCAAAGATACCAAAAATAGAGTGTTGTCTTTTCTCTCACCTCCTTTTTAAATTTCCCCCATTTAACTTTTGCAGAAAAAGAATTTGATAAATCAGGACGAACTGTCGTCATTCTTGATTTCAATTACACACAATGTGATGGTTGTTTTATCTTTACCAGAAACAATCAAATAAGCCTTTAGTTACTGGTAGGCAAATGATATCATCTATGTTTCTATTATCAAACAGTAACTCACAGGAAGTATTCTCAAGTATTGCAAGGACATCGGTCACACTTCACCTTCTAAATTGAGGGATAACAGAGCTATGCAACTTGTCGTCACAGGGCTCATTGTTACCTTGATTTGTTGATATTGTACAGGATAATCTTTTTCCTTCAAAGTGTTGGTGATGTCACGCTGATCAGAGTCATAACCAAGAACAGAAAAAAAAAAAAAAAAAAAAAAAAAAAAAAAAAAAAAAAAAAAAAACCTGTGTAATTTTTTAAGACAAAATGCCAGCTAGAGGGTGACATAAAATCACAGAGAAAATTTAGAGATATGGCAGTTCAGAAAGTAGCTGAACAATTGCCAAGCCTCTTAGATACTCGAAGGTAACATTTATCGTACATATCTCTGTCTTGCTTTGGACCATTTACTTAGAAAGCCCATAAGGCTACATTTATGAGTTTGAATCAGAGCCAAAAGTATTTGTTGATAGGAAAGCCCGCTCTGCAGGTCCCTTCAGGAATGTTGCCCTATAACTCTAGAGCTGTGGTCGTGCTTAAACAATTACTGGAAATTATAAAAGAGCTCTGATGAGCACAATGGAAAAATGAGGATGCAGTATTTTAGGATTAGAGAGAAATTGGCTTGGCACCAAATCCCACTAGCGCCTCAACACCTGACGGTGGGAGCCAAGTGAACAGATCTACCAATTGTACTTGATGAGCTAGATATTATCTGACCCACTGAGTCATAAAATTTGGTTGTACTACTAAGCTCAGCAATCATTTGAAATGATAGGTATGAAATTAGGCTCTACCAGGCCTCAAGACTCAATTAAAGTGTACATTACAGTGGTCCAAACTCCTGGGGAACCATGAATATTTCACTGCCATCTATTCCTCAACCCAAACCAATAGTCTCTTGTAGAGTTTCTGTATGTGTTCATTAGACCCAAAACTGGAAACTGTAAGCTCATTTTTTGATTCATTATATATAAGATACAAATAGTGAAGGTGGACTAAAACATTTTAGCTGTACTAAGGGGTCTGGAATTGGTATGAATGGATTTTGCTCCCTGGACTTCTCAATATATACATATTCAATTATTTTGTCTATTCTTTTCTGTGTTCAATATACAGGTGACTTAGGCTTTCTTGACTAAAGTCTGAGTAATGCATTTCTCATCTATCCTGGATATATGGAAAAGTTCTCATGCAGGCCTGTTACCCTACGGGTTTGGGTCTCCAGTTATTTTTTGGAATTTCTATTGTTTTCCATTTTGATTATTCCAGCCAAACACACTTGTTTTGATTATACTAACAATTTTCCTTCAATACAACTGTTGCGTCTGGAGTGGGTCTGGGGTCCAAATACCCCCAACACACTCCTGCCCGAGAATTGTCTCTTTCTCCGCCGTAGAAAGAAGAAGAGCCAAGCGAGACCACAGTGGAAGAAGAAGGAAGTTTTATTGTCAGAGCAAAGTAAGCCACCTCCGACGAAATGAGGGGTGTCCAGAGCTGGAGCACTGCCTGAGCGGATCCGGGGTTGTAGATTTACAGGGTTTGGGGCCCGACATCGCCCATCCCTGGGAGGAGTCCCTACTTGATTGCTTGCTATGCTCCTTGTCAGGGACTGGATAAATGTGGGTAGGGGAAGCGTCTAGCATCATGAGGGGATTTTCCTGTTTTTCTCTCTCAGGTGTGGGAAGAAGGGAAACATAAGACATCTTGTCTGACAATTGGAGGGGGACAGACATGTTGTTAGAGGAATTTGGGAAAGTGTCACATGCTGCACCTTGTAGTAAGAAGCTTAAAAACCACAGACTGTCAGTTTTCTGACTGCTAGTTAAAATCTAGATGCAGATAGGGAGCCACAAGTGGCAGGGCCCAAATCTATCTATCCCTTCCTAGCAATCCCACTATCCCTACACAACCTTTGTAAACAATGCTTTAAATGTTGTATATGCTCTTTCCTTATATGTGTGTATATCTACCTCAATTCCTTTTTTCATTATAATAAAATCTTTGCTCACATATTAGGCTTTCAATCTGAATAACTTTGTAACCATAATCAGACACCACAATTTCCTATCTTCACCACTGTAAGCATGACTTACTGTTTACTTTATTTTTGTTCTTTTGGGTTATATTAATCATCTCATAATATCCTATGCAGTTGCACATTATATTTACCCTTCAGTGTTTATCTATCTAAATCAGATTGTAAGGTTGAAGAGTGCAGGACTTTTCAATTGTTTCTTTTTGGTCATGGATTCAAACTTTCTAGCTAGAACTATATACATAGAATGTACTCAGTAGGAGGATGAGTATGAATTCATCAATTGGACTGGAGGATACTAAAGCATACATATATACTGCAATATCAGTGTGTGTTTGTATATATACATACTTGTGAATGTCTGATGAAAACTATAGGCAGGACCTCACTGGAAACACAGCAATGGGTGCAAATAAGATCATGGATACTGAATCAAAATTGTAAGCCATACCTATAATGGTACCAAAAAAAGGATAATTTTTTAAACATTGTGCTTCATTATGTTATTATTATTTTTGTTTTACTATACACTGTTTTGAAATGTAACTGTTAACACAAATCTATGTTCTTTTATAATTAATGTATGCATATTAAACTCCCTCTTTCTCTCTCTTTGAGGTGTGTAGAAACCTCAGATTGGGTTCCTCATATTTTGGGGACCTAGATTGAGTTTTGTAAAAAGTTTTAACTTTAATGAATGTAATAACAGAGGTAATAATTCCATAAATTATGATGTATGCTTTGACTCAATAGTTAACAGTTAACAAAACTTTGTTCTGGTTTTTTTTTTTTTAATAAACAAAGGCTATTACTGTGTAACACTGTGGCAGAAATAATATACAGACATATCTTTGTAGTAGCAGGAAAATATACAGTTTTATATTTTATAATCTGGTAAACTATTGATTGGGGTTGTATGTGTGTAATTGTGTGATTAATCTGGTTCTTAAATACATATCGTTTATAACTAATTTTACAAATTAGTTATAATTTGTAATTGCATGCGAATTTATAATAATTTACCAAATTGCATGCATGTAATTGCATGCACTAATTGCATGCAAAGTTATAATAATTTATAAAATTTTCAAGACTCAAATGAAATGAAAAATACATATGGCATAACATCACATGTTAGAATTTAAAAATTCATTAAACCCTAGTAGAAAAATATTGTTCTTTGAAATTTCTCAAGGAAAATTCTAAGTTATCATGGAAATTGAATGATAGTGTTTGACTCTATTTATTTGAAAATAATGTTTAAATCCATATAGTCTACCTTTTTTCTCCTGTATGAGGCTGAGTGATTTTAATATTTTAATATATATAATATCTGATAAATACACATTCCATTCACATTTACTGACTGCAAAAGCAAAACCAATTAAGGTTTGCTATTGATATACAGTCCTGAAAGTTATTTCTTTAGAGATCACAAAGGCATTGACCCTAAAAATGTTACTATGAAATAGTACAGGCAAAGCAATTGGCAGGAAGTACGTGAAGAGGAAATAAAAGCTTAGTATTTTTTACATGAAATATGATATAAACTGAGAAGTTCTGTACAGTATAAATTAAGGCAAGTACCAAGAGAGGACAGATAAATGGTCCTCCTGAGAGACAGTGTGGCTGAAGTGCATAGAAGAGAAAATGACTTTTCCAATTTCTTATGGGAAGTTAGAAATACAACCCAGGAAGAATTCTTAGATTTAAGTTCTCAATAAATTAAGGGACAGCAATGCTGCTATATTTCTTGATAAAAGTGGAAGAGTGCACGGTATAGATTATTAGTTTTGATCTAATAAGGTTTCAACCAGAACAATCTTAACGAGGGGGCCGACCACTGCCCCCCCAAGTTTTCAAAAATAGCTTTCGTTGTGACGGAAAGCAAGGCAGTCCCTCCCAGTGTGACAGAGGAGAGTTAATGGGCGATCGCTGCTGCTGTGAGGTGCATGCGCGATCCCTCCTTCCTTTCTCAGAAAAATCCCTTTGAGATTTCCACACTTACTTTCACCTTCCTTCTTAATTTGGCTCATCGTTATCCACTAACAACGTTTGCTAACAAAAAGAATAAATAAATTTCTGTCTCACATTTATTCTCATCCTTTATCTCCTTTCTTTAATACTCTTCACTCAACACACAAACACATACACCTGCACATTCACAGGCAATACATGCATATGCACCCGTTTTACCCTGTAGTGTGAGTAATTATGGACACACTGCTGTGACTTGGATCTAGAACGACTCCTAGGGCTCTCCTGTGCCTAGATCACAGGGCGGCACAGCTGACTTGGTGTTGGGAGGTGGGGCTTGCCCGGAGAAGCTCAGTGCCCGGCTCCTCTCTCTCCTTCTGCTTTATGGTAACCCTAAAGTGATCCTTTTCATTGTGCTGTTTCTACCTTGCAGCTGGTGACTGGGGGCTAAAACTTTTAAAAACCATGAGCTCAAACAAACCTCTCTTTTTTAAAATTCTCAGTGTTTCATATTTTGTCCCACTGATGAGAAAATGACTAACAGACTCTAATCAAGGTATGTGTTAGAAGGTAAATAACAAACTTTATAACAACTAGGGTTAGCATTAAGATTAGAGTTGATATTAGACCTCAGAATCTCCTATAGTCTACTATGTTCCAAGTTCTTTTCAAAATTAACACCAATATCTCCATAAAAAATTCAATAACATGGAGGTTTTTCCATTTCTAGAGTAGCGGTAGATATTTGCACCATACATGTACAAAACTGTTGAAAAGGAGCAAGTAAAATTAATTTGGATTTTTTTTAAAGTTTGCATTTATTACTTTACTAATGAGAGAGTATTTTGTCCTATAATTTGTGAATCTTACAAAGGCACAATATATTTATGTCAATGTCCCTATTCAAATATTATTAGTATGTTTAAATGAATTGTATTGCATATAATTAAAATATTAAAATTATTTGCACTCATATATTTATGATTCAAGATTTTATTAATGCTAACCTGGCTATCATTCAAATATATTTTATTACCACATGTTGGAATCAAATGCTTTACTGCTCATGACTTAGTCCTGAACAAGCTTTCAATAATATGCTTAAAAAGCTGTAGTTTAAAAAAAAAAAAAAAAGCTGTAGTTTGAGAAGCAGGGAACGTATTTTCAAACCTTATTAAAGCTGTGTTCATGAGACATGATAGAAAATATCTACAAATTGATTAAAATTAAAAATTGCTAAAACTCTCACTTTTTAATTGCTAATAAATTCAAGTTGTTAATTTTAGTTTACTTCAGTTTTGTGGTATATGCAATTTTACTTTTGTGTTCCTAATTTTGGTGCATGATCTTATTTCCATTTTCCACGGTTAATAACAAGCAGATTAAACAACTTATATGAAGTTTATAGGAGAAGTGACTTCCTGGAAATAACGCAATATTCTTTTTTTCTTAAAAATGGGAAAGCTGAAGAAATATACATGATGATCATTACCTCCTAATTACCAAATTTTAAAAGTTTGCATTTAAAGAATCCATCTTCAAAAATTTCCCTGGTATGTTATTTGAATTATAACTAAACAGTTTGTACAATTGTTGAAGGGAAGCTCTGCCTTGTACACAAAGCAGAATTCCAGATTTGAGGATTTTTCTATCACCTGCACATGAATGATGCTCAGTACAAAGGAGACCTTCAATTTATTGAGTGAGTATGTGAGATACGTGTTGCCCCGAAGGAGATTAATACAGCAAAACACATGTATAATTCCTAATTAACTGAATATAAGTTATTATTTTTTTTTAAATGTTTTGCTTTTTGCCTAGGATGGTATCAGTTCCCAAATGACGGAGGGTAAAGATAAGCAGCATCTCTGTTCACTTTGAAGGTGCCCAACTTTGAATGTCAAATTAGACTATAAAAAAAAAGGTGTGTATGTTCGTGTGCCGATCTCAAAAAGCAAACTGCAGGACAGTTCACCAGGTGGCCTTTGACTGACCTAGTTTTGCTCGCTTTCTTGCTGTTAGTTCTTAAGAATGACCGTGGGATTTGCTGGCGCGCCGCATCCCGAAATGAGGGTAATTGGCCAGGCCAGTCTGGACTCCGCTTCTGCTCGCCGGAGCGTCACTACAGTCGCTGCTTTTCGCAGAAGTTCTGGAGGCCTCAGAACAGAAAACCCCCGACGGACTTTTCTCGGGGTACTCGGCGGCCGTGTAAGTCGAACGGGCACACGTGAAACTAGAAGCTTTTTGGGACCTCTGGCCCCAGCTGCCCACAAACCCCAGGCTGCTCGTGGTCCTTACTGCCTCACTGCCATCAGTCAACCCATTTCGTCTAACTTGCTGCCTGTGTCGGTGCATTCGGCCAAGTTAATAACCATGAACAATGAACCTCCTTCACAGGAAGGTTTGAAATAAGATCCTTTTCCTTAATTCTATTACTGAAAAAAGTAAACTGACTAAATCACCCTGCGTGACAGTTCTCCTTAATTGTCAACTTGATTTGCTTGAAATCTGACAAGCAGATAGTAAAGTGCACCTCTGGGCGAGCCCGGGCGTGTCACCGAGGGGCGACCTTGGGACGTGCTCCTGGTCTCACTCTCCTTCCTCTCTGGATCTGTCCCCCACTCGGCTTGGCCATGACGCAGGCCCTTCTGCCGTAATGACTCTGCCTTGGAGCCAGCCAGGCATGGACTGAATTTCCCAAGCCTGTGAGCCAACTCGAACCTCCGCTCTTTGCAGTTGTGTGTACTAGCTACAGTGTCCGGGCAGTGGGAAAAGCGGCACGCCCTGCTTGTATACAGACAACGTTTGTCGTAAAGAAGCGATGTGGAGAGGTCAACATTTCTAATGGTTTAGCAGGCCTGCTTTCTGTAGGAAAGCCTATAAAATACTACTTTGATCTCATTTTAGACAGTCCCCCAGAAACAAAATATTCTAGAATATATGAGTTTTATCAGAAGCTTATACTGAAATTATTCTGAGCGAGATTTTCAGAAATTACTTTTGGTGAGGATCTAATTCTTTTTCATTATTGTTAAAAAAAAAAATTCAAATATTAATAATAAAAACCCTGTGCATGAAAGTTGGATCTTAATTTTCTTGTGAAGAGCTAACCTGGGCTTTCTAGTGAAATCACTTATTAAACAGAAAGTTTACTTTAAAATTAAAAAAAAAAAAAAATGTGGTAAATCAGTACATATTGAATTTACTAATTATGTCAGTCTAATTCTTTGTTCTATATTTTGTTTAAATAAAATCCTATCACTCTAACTTTATCATTATCTTCTCATTTTAGAGTCTCTTCTAATACTATTGTCCTGATAATTATAGCCACCCTGTTATTCTCTTATCACATCGTACATACTCAATCCAGTTCATTGCTATATTTATATAGTTATGACTATAAAATGTCAATCTGATTTTGTATTTTCATGCCTGAACTATCAGCAGCCTAAGGATACAGTTAGAAATGCTTAGCTTGCCAGAAGATCATTCAGTGCCTTCTAGTAAAAGTCAGCAGCTTCTCTGCTATGTGCTCTTTTATTCTTTTTATATCATTTGGGGTGATCATACTCTTGAATTTCCCAAGACAGGCCTAATCTGTATCTGCTTTTCGAACTTTTTAATTGGTTTAACATTCTAGTCAATTTATTATTTTCTAAATTAAGGGTTATTATTGTGTATTTATATTAGCATAATATGGTTTTGATAAACATTACAATTTTACTTAAAATCATTTTATGTAGTCATGTCTGAACCTCATATTAAATAAAAATATTGTATCTACAAAAATGACAAATGCTAACATTTCTCTCTTTTCCTGATCCCTTGTCCATTCTAGAAGCAAAATAATCATGCATGTATGAGGCTATTAAAGGAATATTCCTAATGGGAAATTATTAAAGACATGTACCTCCTTCTAGAGAAGGCTTTTATTTTCCTTTTAGACAAATGATACACCAGTTTAAGCTTATATAGTCAATGACACATGCAACAAAATACAAGAAAACACTTAGCACTAGATGTCAAAGACAGTCAATAATATGGGGGATTGTGTTTGGCAGAAACATAGAAACATGTAGAACACGGTGCCCTGCATGTTTGGCAAAATTAACACATGGAAATCTTCAGCATCAGTGTGTGGTAGTAGGAAAGAGGTCTTCCAGGAAGGGATTAGAGTTGCAGGAAGAGCCCGGGCATGACAAGGGTGCTGTTACTGCAGGAGGTTCTGTATGTGTGAGCAACGCTTCCATCCCGCGGAATGGAGGGAAAGATGGCTATTCGTGTCCCAGGGAGCAGGCTTTCAGCACGTCCATGATCTGCCAGAACCTGGATCATGAAGTTTCCAGACTTAGTTTTTGAGAAAGTTACATTTTGTTTTGTTTTGTTTTTATAATCTATTCCGTCTATAGTATTTCACTGTGACATCTTCAGTTGACTAAAACAGAGTGGGCTCAAGAAAACACAGAGGAAAAGAAGTCCAGGCAACATGCAGACAATATTTTAGAGCAGAAGGATAACAAGAGGGAGAGAAAATGCAAATGGATGGTAGCAAGAGAGAGTGTAAAATATTTGGTTTTAAGCATGTGGTAGATATTCTACTTCAATATTAATGAGAATTATCCAACGGTGATGAAATTAACATGCAACTTATCTCCATACTGTTTACATAAATACAACCACTCATAGTGCAAAATAGGTCATATACAGTGTGCACTGGGATTTTAGCTCAGCAGTAGGACACTTGCCTAGCAAGCCCAAGGACTTGAATTCGATCCCCATCAACCCCCACAAAAAAACAAAACAAAACAAGCCACATCCCATACTTCCAGGTATTTTTTGCAACAGTACCCTACTCCTCTTCCCCAGAACTCTTTTAGTCAGGGTTCAACTACAGAAAAAAACTGAGAAAAAGAGATAAATACTGAGACATGTACTGCAAAAGATTGACTACTTTCTATGCAAACCAAATAGCTAAGTAGAGTGCAGCCCTGGAAAAAGCAATCTGTATGTGTTTTTTTTTTGTTTTGTCTTGTTTTGTTTTTTTCTCCTAAGTTACTTTTTTCTAAAGACTGGGAGCAGCTTTTTTTAGCTGCCAAGTGTAGCAGTATACCCTTCCTCAACCCCAGGAGTACATCAGTTTAGCCAGGCGTAGTGGCACATGCCTGGAATCCCAGTGCTCGGGAGGCTGAGGCAGGAGGATGATCTCCAGTTCGAGGCCAGCCTGGGCTACATAGTGATTTCAAGGTCAGCCTGAATTACATAGAGAGATACTGTCTCAAAACAAACAAAGAATACATCCACCTGCAAATTCTATATCATAAGTCAACCCACAAGTTGCTTGATGATTTTTCCTTCATCAAGACTTTTGTCAGAAGATATAAATTTAACTCAGTACCAGGGTTTTTCCATATCAGTGAAATTCTGTAAGGTCTATTAGTATGGGACATATCAAGATATCCTCTTAGGGTACAAGATGAACTTCTGTATTTGACTCCAACTACAATTCAAAGGCCTACAGTGAATGGGCTGCTTTGTATTTTGGAGGCAGCGTACACTCCACTTGGAAGTGTCACTCTGCCTGCATACTAGTGACCCAAAACACTGAGCATTTATGTGGGGTCTAAAACTTGCCAAGTCTCTGCACTGGACCACACTGCAATGTAAGCTCTTCTTTGTCTTGAATCATAACTGATTTTGTTTGAAGGATCAGTGACAGATATAGATATTATCTGGGCCACTGGTAGATTTTTATAATGGAATCAAAGTACAGATTCTCAGATTTTGAAGCATAGTCCTATTAACCTCATAGATAAAATCAACTATTGAGAAACAGCTTTTGGATTTCCGTTGACCTTTGGTAGAGACCAAGAGCATAAACATATTCCTCCCAGTTACCATAAGTACCGAGTTACCCTGTGGCTACAAAAATGCCAGTCCTCAGATTGGTTTAATGTGAATAAAAATGTCACCTAATGAGTTCATGAAAAGATGTGACAGGAAAATGAGAGATTTTATTATGTCTTCTTTTAGAAACAATTAAGACCAAGATCAATAATTATATATTCCGGAGCCACTAAAAAAAAAAAAAAAAAAAAAAAACCAACCTAATTTAAGAACCACATAATGTTTTAGCCAGTTATTTAATGTAAATATAAGATCAAATTAAGAGTGTAATAAGCCCTTGATTATTTCTAGTATCATATTATAGTCCACATTTAGTTGTTTAATCAACAGCCTCTGTCAAGGATATTACTATAAAAGAATATTGAACCCTTTAATTGTATTTTAATGTTCCTGAGTTGGCATCATTGAAAACAGTTTAGCACATTAATCACACTGTTGTTTCTCTTTAAGGTAGTTTAGGATAAACATTGTATTTCAGCCTATTTTCTCTCCTACATCCATTTCATTAGGTTAGTATATCCCTCAAAAACCACTGAAAACAAATAGGGTCATTTTTTTTTTCAGTTAGACAGTGTGAGTAATATTAAAATACAAATCAAACAATCAGATAACTATAAAGACTATTTTTCAGTTCTTTAATTGGAAGAAATAATTATCTCGCAGTAAATGAAAATATATTGTTAAACATTTTATCTCTGATACAGATTTCGTATCTCCTCTAATGAAAAGTTTATGGAAGAATCACAAGATAAATTAACTTCTGTTAAGCATTGTGAGCTCCTAAAGCAAATAAAATAGTTTAAAAGTTTTGTCAATGGCCATATTATACAGGGATTAACAATTATTAATGTGCAATTCATGGCAAAGCATAATGGCCAAAATATTTAACCTGGGGTACAGTAAAATTTGGTGGCTTTGTTTTCACTTTAAATTGTATATTGACTCACTTACGGTACATAAAATATTTCTGTAATCAGACGTTATTGGATTTTTTACTGCTTTATTACCTAAGTTTATTGTTCAATCAAAAAAACATATATTTTAGTGCCCATGTTGACAGGAAGTAATTCCAAATCCTTCATGCTGAAATTCCCCTTCATATTTTCTCCTACTGCCCTTATTGCAAAGAGAGAGGAACGAGTCAGCAGTTTCTATATTTTTTTCAGTTCTCTTTCTCCTTTTAATTTGCACATTATGCATCATTACTATTAATTTCTTGCAGAAAGTCTTGACTATTCTTAGTATAATGTGATAATTAATCAACAAATACAAATATTACAATTTTGTGTAAAATAGTTACTTTGAAATTCACTGATAACTTTTAATACTTAAAAGTCGGAAAATATAAACTACAAAAGTAGAATGGAGAGATATATGAAGTGTTTGTCCCAGTGAATCAGTGAGGGACATTAAAATACAATTACAGGGCTCAGTATCCTCTTTTGTTAATATCTGTGAAGGAAGTTGTTGACTAAACAACTAAAAGGGCACTAACCAAAAGTAACAGAAGTAAAAGAATAGTACAGTTTGAAAATTTATATGTGTTTGTTTACCAAAGAGTTTATACTATGTTCTGTTTATCAAATTACCTGCATATTAATATCTCTACTATATTTATTCAATTGTGAGAAAAAGATTTAGTCATGAGGAAACATTAGGAAGCGTCATCATTTTAGAAAGTAAGATTTTTGAAGAGGATGTTATATGGCGAAATACACTTCAGTGTGCCAACAGTCAGTAGGGCTTGAAGGTCAGTGTTGGCCTGATACAAATGATCAGCTGATAGTGGTAAAAATAACTGCAAATGCAAAATCTCAGCAGTGTATCACAGAATCACCTTATTTTCCTCATATAATAATGCAATGAAGATCATCCAGGAGACCATTTCATGTACTCAGCTGTCCGGTGACTCAAACTCTTGTGCTTGTGGCTGGCTTTTATTTCTCTCAAGAGCTTTTCTAGATTTCTTCGTACTGATGAGGTGGCTGAGGAAGGAAGGAAATCTGGAGGACCACCGAGTGTGTCATGTTGGATGGGCCCGGTAATTGGGCATTAGTGCTCCCACTTAGCCCAGATTCGTCTTCTCACCAGTACTTACCTGCAAAGAAGGCAAAGAAATGCAGATGGGGGAGAAGAAGATGGGAGGGAGACCCAGAAGAAAATATGAGAGGTGGGACTGGTGAGTTTATATATTCTCAAATAGGCACACCTTCTTTACCTTTCGTTTGATTAGAACAGGTGAAATAGATGCCCCCCCATTCTGCAGCACTGAGCTGAAGACTCTAGAGGATTGAGCAGGAGCATCTGAGTAGCAGCCTGAAGCCTTGTATTTGCCTGGATCGCTAGACATCTTTTGACAGTTCTGGAAGAAAGGAATAAAGAAATGCAAGAACAGTTTTAGGAACACGAAATGACCTAATTACATGGCCCACAGGAATTGCATGTTTGCTAAATAACCAGAGTATCTTCTAAGTATTTTAAATTCGGGAATCCTGTGCTACCCTCCTCTGCCACCACCAAATCTTTTTGAAATTAACCATTACGTTAATCTCATTTCACTGGTGAGGAAACAGGTAAACAACAATACCTTTTAAAGTGTGTTTTAATAAACCTATATTGAAACAAGTACAGATGAGTGTACAAAAATAGAAATGAATAAATAAAAAAGCTAAAGAAGCAAGGGCAAATAATTTGTTCAACAAGACAAAATTGATAGAAAAGGAGTAAGAAGGAAGAGGTAAGAAATGGGTGGAGGTGGGAGAAAAGGAAAAGAAAGGGGATGAAAAATGGACTAACATGTGCTATGTACATGTACCAACTTACCACAAAGAACGTAAATATTATACATTACACAAATGTATTAATAAACTAAAATTTAAAAACTTTGAAAAAAACACACAAAATTAGAGATCATAGATATTGACTATTACACCAGATATTCTGCCTTCTGATTCCAGGTTCTCAAACTCTACGATATATTATTTTTCTAAAAAAAAAAAAAAAAAAGGAAAAAAGGAAAACTGTACTGGCAGAAAACTGAAGACCAATTCTCTTTTAAAAGTGAATCTAGCTAAGTGTGGTGGGGTACACCTGTCATTCCAGTACTCAGGATGCTGAGCAGGAGACTCTGAATTCAAGGCCAACCCCGGACACATAGTGAGTTCAAGGCCAGGCTGGAATAAGTAGCAAGACCTTATCAAAAAATTAAAATAAAAAATCAAGGCCAATCTAATGTTTCTGCCGTGGTAAACTTGAAAAAAGACACTGGGATCAAACTATATCAATATATTTAGTCCAAGTGCTCTACAACAGAAGTAAAGTTAAAGCTGAGCAACTACAGTATTGGCTAAATTATTAAATTATATCTAAACAGAAAAATCATACGCTTATTAAGTTTTTTATATTTTCAAACATATCATTATGGCTAAGAATATCTACAAAAGTAATTCCGAACAGAAATCACTGAATTCTTATACTTTGAATTACATTTTTCAGATAAAAAATATTTTATAAAACAGTAAAAGTAACTGAATATATTAAAACATAAATAAGCTCATGGGAGTTTTATTTCGACTTTAGGTTCATTAGTGCTGAGAAGGTTATTACGATTTACAGGTCTTCTGATTCCTAAGAACTTTTATAATCTTTAAATATGTCACCATGTACTTTCAGCTGCTTTCTCCTTTCATTTGTAGTATGCGTGAATTCTGAGAGTCAGTATCTGTCTTCTAAAGATGCGAAATTTCTAATCTTGTACTTCTCTGGCTGAAGATTCAGGGCAGAGGTTGGCGGAATGTAATGACTCAGTTAAACAGAAAGATGACTGCATTATCAGGCCACCAGTCAATAGTAACAAGTAGCACAGTACTGTAAGATTTTTAGAATGTTAGTTATATTCAAATTACAAATCACATAGATCGCTTAGGATACCTATTGACTTTAAAACCCACATGGAATTTCAACTTTTTCATGAAGTCATTGACAAATAGCACAGAAATGTCCACTATTTTTGAAACCCAATCATTAGGTCCTAATTATTTATTTGAAACTAGTTATTATTATTTATTTTATATAAATTTTAAATTGGTTACCTAAAGTAGACTCCAAAATTAAGAGAGGCAGGAAGTTTTATTTTTCATCATCTTTCAGGGGCTAAAACTTCATGGAAGCATGTCCTAGATCTTCCTAAGATACATATTTGATGAGTAATTAAATTTAATCTTAAAATAATTGAATTTAAATAAATAGCAATGACAAGTGATTTGATTACTATTCTTCCATTCTATTTATTACTCTTGTATTTTGTAAGATACTGAAGGTGATATGAAACAACCGTTAGGATTTTCATTTTGTGTTTGTTTTGTTGCTTTCTTTTTTGAAATAGGCTCTCACTATGTGGCCCAGACTGGCCTTGAACTCGCTCTGTTGTCCGTACCGGCCTCAAGTTCATTATCCTTCTCCTGCTACCTCCCGAGCGCTGGGAATGCAGGCATGCTCCACCATGTCTGGCTCAGTCTGAATTTTCATGATCTGTCTAAAATTTTCATATTCTTTTTAACTGGTTTTGACTTCCCTTGCTGCTGAAGGTCTATTTTGTAATATGTGTAGAAGAACAAATTAAATATTATGCAAGTAAACATCAGGCAATAAATAATTAAATACATGGAGAATACTTACCATTATAATTAGAGTTATAAAGTACTGTATTATTTGCTGCGACTAAAGAGCTCTCTTACTGTCCAGGACAATACTGAGGTTTTCATGAAAAAATTCATTTGCTACTACTCTGAATTACAAAGAGGATTTAATTAGGTGATGAAGTCAGAGGGAGAGGCCACCAGGGAAAGAATAGTCAGATGTTGTTGTGCAGATTTGTAATCCCAGCAAACAGGGAGGCTAAGGCAGGATGATTGCAAGCTTAGGTTAGCCTGAAAAATTTAATGAGAACTTGTGTCAAAATTAAAAAAAACAAATACACTAGGGCTTGAGATGTAGCTCTTTGGAGATGTGCTGGTGGATTCAAACACACACACTCAAAGGATATGAGTTGGTGGGTACTTTGTTGATAAATGATATAACATAGTAAAGTCTTCCATACAAGATAAGTAGAACTAGAAAGTGAGGGAAAAAAATCCTTCAAAAAATCACAAATTAAATAATCAGAATACTCATTTAATAAAATTTTAGTTTTAGGTATAGAAAACTGAATGAAATGAAGCCCAACCTGTGTGTGTCACTTTATGGGGCTGGTTGGCTATTACTGTATAAAGCCTGCAGAAGAGGTTGATCAAATCTCTGAAGGTGACATCTAAAGTTAGATGATAAAAACATGGATTTCGTGGAAAGACAATAACTAGTGGTGACTACTGGTCATTTATGATGGCTTTGATGTATTTATGATGGCTTTGATTTGACTAATGTACACTACTGGGTAAACTCAAAATTTACTTTCCAAAACAATAAGTAGAAGGGATCTGGTTCTGAAAGGGACATTCATGAGTCTAATTTTGTGCATTTGCTCTTTGATGGTCTACAATTTATCTATTAATTGTTGAGTATTAAGTATTGAAATGTAGTCTCAAGATCAAATGAGGAACACGGGCTGCTCGTATATATTTAAGAATTAAAAAAAAAAAAAAAAACTCAGAGCTTATTTAATTACTGTTCTGTAAGAAGATCCTACGGTGAAAGAATGTAGACTGATAATAAAGAAATCCTAAAACTGAATCTTGAGTAATACCAATTAGTACTAGAGTATAAAATTTTAAAACGAGTAGAAAGATATGTTAAAGTAACTGTAACTGTTTTTGGAAATGCAATGAAAAAGTGTGTTAAAGTGGAGAGTTTGTAAGTGTGTTAATCTGCTGATGACATGGTGTTTAAAGCAAGGCAAAAACAGCATGATAAATAAACCCCATAGAGTTCACTTTTTTGTTATGAATGGTGATAGAATAGTAGGAACAACTTGTGAGGTAATAGAGACCATAGTTTTGAGACTAGGATTAGGCATATGTTAGTTCAAACCCTTGCAAGATATGCTTTTTTAGACATATGTTCTCCTTCATCTTAGCCTAACAGTGGTAAAATTTGTGTTATTATATGATCAACATGTACTTGTAAATTGCATATACTTGCAAACGTTGTATCCATGCTGCAGTTTGGTTATAGTTTGCCCTCTAAGGGTTCAAAACTGGGTACTTGGTCCCCCTTGTAACAGTCAAAGTGATGGAAGCTAGTGGAAGATAATTAGAGCACAAGGCAACCAACCTCAGAAGCAATTAATGTAGCTCTTATATGATCTGCATATTTCCCACCAGAACTTACAGTAATAAAAGGGGGATCCTGGCCTCGCGCCACCCTCTTGCTTCTTTACTTGCACACAAACCCCTTCTGTACACTGCTGGTTTGCTTTTAATTTTCCTGCCGTGTCCTGATCCATCCGGGTAGTAGAGTTATGCTGGTTGGACTCATCAGCCACCAGAAGCATGAGGCAAATAGCTACACAAAATGTTATGGACGGGATCTAGTAAATTAACATATGTAGAATATCTGAAAAAACCTTTCTTCATCTCCTCAGACAGGAAACACAGCATTGCCAAATCTTCTCTGATTTTTCACTGGCTTTCTTTATTTTGGATTTCCTTATGGGACATATCTAACTACGGTACTTTTAGGGGGAAAACGTCAGATAATTATGCAAATCACTGCTGATAGTGCAGGGCAAGGTATGATTTGATTAGCACGATGCTTTGAAGTTTGGGCATAAGGTAGTTTATCCCTACACAGGTCACACAGAGTCCTGGATTCTTACTCAGTTCTGTGAGATTCCAAGTGGACATAATTAAACTGAGAGTTCAGAGCAACTAAGAATATCAGCTGTGCTTAAGAATCTCAGTGTGCTCATTGCACAGCTGACATAATAGAATGCTCGGAAGTAGCTTGTATGTTAGACCTCTCCCCAGTGGACACCTTGGACCTCACCCGCAGCCAGAAAAATTATATTACTGCCTGAGACCCTCGTTTAAGGTATGTCTTCATGGGGTGGAATTCTACTCCTGTCGAAAGCCTTGTTATTGCCAATGTAAAAATCCGGATTTTTTTTTTTTTTTTGGCAGCTACATTTTTTTTTTCCTTTTTTGTTAGTATATATTTGTAGTACATAAATATTACAATCATCCTGCAAAATTGATATATAAACATACTGCATCTTGCTAATTTTTATTTATCTTTCTTCTCTCATCATCCCATTTCTCTCTACCCCTGGATTAGAGTATTGTTTAGTTATAATTTTTGTCTCTGACAGCTATCAGCTGTGAGATAGCCACAGAACAGGAAAGTCAAACAAGGTCATTGTGTCTCCGTGATAGAGAGAACCAGAAGCAAAATCATTTCATAAGCAGGTCTGAGGACAGACAAAAACCAAACATAGTGCAAACCTCAAAAACAACCCACAATTTCCCCTTTCTTGAACATCATGAATCCTGCTTGTTTCTCTGCACAATGCAAACTACTTTCACTCTTGTTTCTTTCCACCTTCTAAATAAAAAGTAAGAAGGTACCAATAATAAAATTGTCTCTGCTTCTACCAACACATTATCCAGAAAAACTGCAGAATTCTTGAGCCCTGTCCAAGAATATCTAACTGTATAAACCCTTTGATAAGCCCGTTCTAATATCTAACAATGCATATACCTACAATAAGTTTTTTCTAATATCTAACACTGTATAAATCCTATAATAAGCCCCTTCTAATATCTAAAACTTTATAAATCCTATAATAAGCCCCTTCTAATATCTAACACTTTATAAATCCTATAATAAGCCCCTTCTAATATTGTCTTACTGAGACATCCATGATTCTACATGTTTTGTGGTCTCCCAATTTCTTCGGCAAGAATATTGATAGATTTTACTTAATGAACTTTTCTTCTTTTTAATTTTACAAATACATGGACTGCTATTATCACCTCCATTTTTATATAAGAGATGTACAGAAAGCTTTAATAAAGCATTCAAATTTATACTTCTAGTAAGTAACAGAGTGGAGATTTGAAGCCTTGACATTCAGTTCTAGACAAGTATTTATACTACCTTAAGTAGAACTTAAATTCTAGCTATATTTTATAATCTAATATATGAAGCAAAGAAATTTGAGTATATAATTGATTAATAATAGAAACCTTGGATTTAAATTCCTATTTTAACTGTAGGATATGGAACTTTTAATAGTTTTATAAGCATCATGTATCTAGTATCAAGTATACTTTCTTAACATAAATTGAATTAGTTAACTTCAAAAATTTTTATGCAATGTTTGCTTTATCCTTTTTCAAATTAACTATACATATGTAGTTGGTGTAATATAGCAGGAAGTTATATTTTTTAGGAACATACAAATGAGTTAGAATCATATTTTAAAAAGCAGAAAATCTACTAAAACCACCACTGCCAAAAAGACCAAATTTAAAATGGTAAAAATCAACAATGTAATAAAGCACATACAGTTTAAATTAAATGTGGCATGTAGTTAAAGTTATTTTATGATCGGAATTAATTTGCCATTTTATACCCATAATTATTTGTCTTCATTAAATCTTTGCAAACAGATTAGATAAAACATAAAACTTTGACCAGAGGAAAATTTCAGACTGCTTTTTATGGATTGAGTTGTCATTATTCTCATTAGCAATTATTATTAAAGATTGGAATGTTTAACTCACCTGTCAGTCACCACTGATTTCTTCTGGTACCAACTCTTTACTCGCACATTTCGAATAACTTTTAACAGCTTTGTCATTATTTTTCTTTCTCTCACATCCAAACCAAATACTTCAGAAATGACATCTAGTCACTGCATTGTTTGTTAGAATGAATCTGTCATTTTACTGCTTTTAAATTAGCAGTAATTCAGCTCAAAAATATGTCTGTCACACGGCTATATAGATGGCCTTATTTATTTGACCATCAGAAAACAATACATACTCCCATCATCCTTTGTGTCATCTAGGCCCTCTACAGTGCTTTCTAGTAATTCCTTTATAGCTATTTATTGTCCAGATTTTAAACAATATGGTGCCTTGATGATAATTAGCAAAGAATGTCCTTCCATCAAGCAGTTGAGTGATTTTGCAAGGAATTTTTTCTAGTAGGTAGAGGCTCCCATGATGGCTGCAATGGGAAAAGCGTCCCAAGAAACAGCAAAGCCCACCATGTGCTCAGTCATGTGTACACCTCGCCAGCACGCATCTCACTGCCATCCTTCCACATTAGCCATGTGGCACCGCCACACACCTACACTCAGTTTTCTCATGCCCACTTCCTGTCCCCACCTTTTTAATCATCACAGATGGGAGGGGTATTTAGTTTCAAAAGAACTCTATGTTAGAGCTCTGTTTGTGGTGAAAGTCTTCGCTATACTGCAGTAAATTTATTTCAGTAATAGCAGCACTTGTTCTGACTTCCTTTTTTTTCAATTTCTGATATTGATAACTAATCTTTTTGTCAGAGTAATCTAGATAGAGATTGGTCAGTTATTTATCTTTTCGAATAACTGGTTTTATAGTTTTTTTCCAATTACCTTATCTTTTCCTATTTACTTTTTACCAATTCCTCCCTAATGTGTTTAATATATCTTTCCTTCTGTGAATCTTACACTTCTCGGATTCTCAATACACTCACTGAAGTTTCACATATACCAGTCAGTCTCTGATTTTTTGTTTATTTTCTTATCTCTGTGATTCAGGCAAAATAGTTTTTCTTGACCTAATCAATAATTTTATTATTTTGTTCTTCACTATCTACTCTGATATTACATTTGCTATAAAATTATATTTCAGGTTTTGAACATTTCATAGATTTGCTGACTTTTATAGTTTTCTTTTCTCTAATATTCATGTTCATATCTTTTGAGTTCTCACACATATTAATAATATTTGTTCTAAAATGTTTATCCATTATCATATCGCTATCATTTATGCTTCTATTGATTGGTTTTTTTTTCTCCTGGCGATGTGTTACTTTTTTTTATTGTCTGTGGATAACCGTGCATGTTATACTGCTTATTTAATTTCATTGTCTTTTAAGTATTGATTTCCTTTTTGTGGACACATAATTTACTTCCATAAAATAGATGTATGTGAAACTAATGTAAACTTTAATTTGAGGATCATATGTTGCTACTCCTTATCAGTGTTGTTTTAAGAATACATTCTGAAATCCTCAGAGTTCAACAAAGTCCATACACACTGGACATTTGAATATTAACTCCCTCTGTTGTGTGACTTTTGCTCTACTTAGAGCTACCTGAAAGAATTCACTCCTTTGTAATTGTTCTTTGTCCAGGTCTATGAAATCTCACTCTATGTATGAAAATTTAGAATTCAGTTCCAGACTCAGGAGATCCCATTAGGAGATTTCTGGAACTTGTTTTCTACATACACACTTGATTTTTCCCTACTGGTCCTAGTAAATGATTTCTGTCAGTTTCCCCAAATACTGATCTCCACCACTTCAGATGAACAGGGCGGCATTGGTTTTGGATTTCCTATTACAAAATACAGAAGATCTTCCAAGAAGGGGTCCCAGTGCTACATATTCTATTGTCTGATGTCTGGAAACAGTTGTATCTTTATCAGTTTTCTTGTTGTTTACCAAAGAAAATCAATTCTGGTATTATTATTCACATCATAACTCAAAGCAAAGGGTCACTGCTCAGTGAGATTTGAGAGATACTCTCTACTAACTAAAGAAAAAATCTTAATTAAAAATTCAATAACCTTCTCACTCTCCTCAATTACTCGGTCTTTATACTTTTCATTATGTATCACAAGGGCATCCAGGAAACGGAGGTTAGGTAGCCTCTTGAATCCAGGTTCTTTAACATTCTGCTCATTACGAATTCAGTTTCTGGAATGACTATTCTTAAATATTTTGATTGAGGCTTTAAATGACTGCTAACTTCAACATGTTTAATTTATCGGCCTATCTCTTAATACTACTTAGATTGAGACTTCTGTATCTCTAAACAAATATTTCTCTGCTTGCAAAATTTATTTCCCTTTCCCCTGAAAGTCTCAGTGATATTCGTGTGATACAGTTATCACATATTACTTTCTTGTTTGTGGTTTTCTTTAAGATTTACACTTTCCTTGAAATCTGATGTTACCCAATAAAATACACAATAATATTTAAATTACATTTATATTATTATATTTAAATTTCAGATAAACAGTGGTTAGTTTGGGCTCTTCTAGATGTTGATGGAAACATCAGTTTTTGAATGCAATGCTATCTGGTGTCAAAAGCTGATTTTTCTGGACTCCAAGCTTTATATACTAAAAGAAAAAGTTTTGAACTACGAAGCTTGGTAAGTTTCAGATCTTTATATTCAGAATATTGTAAACTGAAGTTTTTCTGCTACTTCCTATTATAATTTGAAAACTTTCTTAATATTATTTTCTGCTGTTTCAGCAATATTCTCATGTAAAGAAATCTTTTTACCCAACTTTATTTCCTTTCAGGGTGATCAAAGCAGGATATAAATGCTGTTTATATAACTCAACTCTCCATTATGATGAATTCCCATCAGCAATTTTCAAAAGCTATCTTCATTTACTCTTCCAAGTGCTTCGAAATCCACTAAAATGGTCATTTATTTTCCTTGTTGCTAACAGTAATCTCGGCAGTGTCTTTTCCAACTGCCAATAATACTGATTTATATGTTCTGTTTGGAATTTTACTTGTTAAAATCAAATGGTAATTTTATTTCACTGAACAGTGTCTTGCTGAAAATTAATAGAATTTCTTTACGCTTAGCCTTAAAAACAATGCTCACTTTAGGCAAAACTATAATTTAAAATGAAAAAAAGATATTTAGCTTACAATCCTTCATGCAGACAGAATCAGCGTGTGAGTCTAACGCTACGACCTTGACTAAATAGAAGCATCCTCCGCTGCCTCTAAAGAGGAGAGCGACCCCTCTCGCCCCAGTCTCAGATGGTGACCTCGAGTTTGGTTCTGCTGGGTTTAGGGACACGACTGCTCCAGCTGCCCCCGGGAACGAGGGAGCTGCTCTGTCCTGAGTCCCTGACTGCTGGAGAAAATTCGGCTGCCCGAGACGAGGTGTTTAGATGAGTAGGGACTTGGACAGACATGTGAAACAAAAGTTTGGCGCGGATGGCGCTTTCACCTGGTCAATGTAACTTTCCTTCCCTAATAAGTGACGTAATGTATTTGTTTAGGGAAATTATATTAGAAAGAGAAGGTCAAGAATCCAGATTGTGCTATACCATATCAGTCACTGAACCAAGAACAGCAAGAAAGTGATGATTTTTTGAAGAAAATAAGCATCAAAAGGGTGGGAAGGGGTGGCAGGAAAGCCCAAGAATCTAGATTCTGAGAAGGAGTCATAAAATCCTTCCCTAGCTCTTTAGAAATGGTAATGATATTGGTAATGGCCGACCCAGCCTGTCCCTAGTCAATCAAACCGCCCTCCCCTCGTTCTGTAACCCTGGACCAGAGATGAGATTTAGCTGTGCTTTCTGCTTCTATAACCCCGCATACGCTTTGCGTCAGCCACCGTGTGACTTCTGAGAAACCGAAACCTGACTCCCCTGTAAACCCCTTCGGGCCCAGGTTTTCAGAGTGCGAACTCTCTTGGGTCATCGAAGTGAACAAAGCTGAGTTCTGGGGGGAAAAAAGTCGAGGTGGGATTAGCTCAGTGATTAGTGTGCTTGCCTAGCAAGCACAAGAGCCTGAGTTCCATCCCCAGCATCCCCGCAAAAAACAACATCAATTAGCCTTAGTCTAGAAAGAAGACCTACTAGTGTGACACAGATGGATCTGTGGATATTGGAATTTGGGGCTTTGTGTTAATACCAGATTCTGTGTCTGTACGAAATAAATTTACGAAGTAGTGATTACCTTTCAATAACATGTTTGTGTCGCTAAACCAAGCCTGAAAGAAGTGCAAGAATTCCACATTTGACACAACTATGAATATTATAAATTCGTTATCAGTATTTATTAGCATGGGCTGCCTACAAGAGGTTTAAATATTCAGAAATAATTTGATACAAAACTAATTATTGAAAATAATTTCCAAACCCAATAAGAATTACTGTAGCAGAAAAAAATTTATATATTTTCGTTTATTTAAATGTTAAGATGTCAAGCGGGATCCTTAATGACACTTGAGCTAATGTCACTGCCTTCAATTTCTCATAGCATAATATGTCTGAGGAATGAAGAAGTACAGAGCCTCCAAAAAAATCATAAACTGTAAATTTAAGGAAGATAAACGAAATATATCTCATTTATCTAGGAATTAACATAAATTTATGCAAAATGAATTAGATTTTCAAGGCCATCAGTGATTTTTCATAGAATAGATTTAATGTCAAGTATACAAAAATACGATATATACAATAGATGTCATATATAACTGTAAACTTTATTTCTGTTTTTGCTACTTAGTTATATTTGTTTCTATTATAGTAAACTTCCTTAGTTTTTTTTTTTTTTTTTAATATTACGTAACCAAAGCTGGGTGTGGTGGGTTGCACATTTACTCATTTAGTCTGAGCTCCTGAAGAGGCTGAAGCAGGAGAATTGCTTAAAGCAAGAAATTCAAAGTTAGCATTGGCAATATAGTAACCCCATCTCAAAATATTACTACTACTACTACTAATAATAATAGTAATATAACTAGCTGCATAAGACTCCAAAATGCCTTATTTCATTTGTTTGTCGACCATGGCGCGCTTTGTGTGCATTTGCAATCAGAGAATAATCGAAAAGACTTAGAGGTCACGAAAAGCAAATCAACCGCCAGTGCTTCCTCTTTGTCATTTATCCAGGCAAAAAAAAAGACTCCTCGCACCATGAACGGGATGCCTTGGGGCATGTATCATATTGGATTTTATGTCAGGTCATGCGGGGCTCGTCATGAACTCTGAGCAGTACACTCCTGACATGACGGAGAATGTAGCTTCGAGTCATTAAATTAGTTTTCTGTCATCGCAGCCCATACTAAATGACACTTGTTTTTTCAAAGTGTTTCAATGATTGATAGGATAATATTTTAAAATACTCAAAAGGAATTCTTAAATATAACTCCTCTAGCTGACTACATGTGTTAGAAATAACACATTTTCTCACTCATTGAATATTGAAAATGTGTCATTGGAAAATTACATGTCACATGTGTATGTAAGAACATTGAATTCATTTTAGAAGCTCTCTGCCGTGCAAATAGCTATTATTTATCCTACACTAAGTATGGATTTAGTACTATTCTATGCATTAAAAATGGACAATTTCACAATATATTTGTTTGACACCATGCATGCACCATAAAAAACAATCTATGACACTCTAACTTTTAATATAAAAACAATGGCATACATAAAGAATAATATGAGGAATAGTGAAGTGAACCATCAGGTATACTTAGTGTCCAGATTCAATAATTGTTAAACTTTTGACATTTATGCTTTAAATGCACACACTGAAATAGATATTTAAGAGTATTTAAGAGTCGAAGTATTTAAAATTGTATGAAGTTATCATAACACTTCATCTCTAAAACAAAACTTTTAATAAATATCTTCATGTCATAGTTAACATAGTTAACATAATTAACACATTTAACATAATTTTAAATAAAATTTATATTTTCAAATAAGCATTTCTTTTATTATTTTCCTAAAATGTTCCTAGAGTTTATTCCTCTCCCCATAATACCTGTATTAATACCCACATATTTAATTTTGTTATGTCTCTTCAGGCTGTTTGTTACTTGATATATTCCTCTATCTTCTTAGTTCTTATAAACTGAAAATCATCTCCAAAGCACAGGTTAGATTGAAATTGAATGTTTTGACACCAGGAAGCACACTGTGTTCTTTTTTACTCTTCATTGTACTGTTATTTATGAAAAATAATCCATGCCATGGTACTTTGGAGCTTGTTAAATATTTAAATTGATAAGTAAGTACATTTTACGTTGCCTTTAGCACAGACTCTTCTTTTTCTCAATCAATGTTTTTGTTCCCAGTCATCAGCAAATTTCAATTTCTATGGCTCTTTTCACTTTTATCGACTGGTATCATTGGTATGGAGGTGTGATTTTCTCATCATCTGGAGTAATTTGAATGAAGTCTAGTTTCCACAGAAATAGCGCTATAAGAATTTGCCTATAGAGTTTCCATCTGATGAGTGAGTAGAAGCAGCAGCTGTGTGTGTTTCCTCCCATGAAGAAGGATCAGAAACAAAAAGGGACCCCTTAGTTTTTGCTAGACTGTTTGGAAGAGAGCACTGGCCTATATTGTAGATGCACTGAGGAGATTGTAAAACACGAAGGCTGGATGGTCTGGTGAAGAAAACTGAAACAAGTCCTTTGCATCATCTGCCTCCTTGTCCTCATATGGACCAGAGAGAACCTGAAAAGGGCTCTTCATAATGAAAGGCAGGTAAATCAGAAGCCTTCAAGAGGCTGTTGGCACCACAGACACCTGAATGTTTTACTGCCCGGAAGGCTCACTCCTTCTTAAGCCTTCGAGTCCAATGAGGAGTTTGATATTGGAGAGTATGTTTCAACACTCACACTATGTTCCTTTGTATCTCCACTGTAGTTATTTTCTTTATTTCTGTTCAAGAGGAGAAACCTAGTCCATGTAGGTCCTCCCTTAGTCATGGTTCCATGATGCCATTTTGGGACCAAACCTAACCATATCTCACTGTGCTGACTTCAAACCATCCTACTATGCCACCAGGGCAGCTGTACCTCTGCAGCACCCAGAGAAACCAACAAGCTCGTGTCCCATGCACTGTCCCCAGTCAGCCACACACAGTCTCCAGAGACCAATAGGCACCTGCCTGGGTGCACTAAGGTACCCTTGTTCCGTACCATTCCACCTGAGAATAGTAGATGCTTTCTAAGCCACAAATGTCATCTCCCCACTGCTATGTAAGCTGTACCATATCTACATGTAGTCTGCTGGAGTAACCCCAGCCTTGTCTGCTCCATGGAGACAGACTATTCCCAGCTTTCATTGACATTGCACCACACAGAACTCATTTGGACACCCTGGAGTAGTAGCACCAACTCTGTGCCACCCAAAAACATAAGGTATGTTGCCCCTGTTGTGCAGGCACACTGCTCCACACCTGCCCAGGCCTGCTGAAGGGGGACACAGTAGGCACCCCACTCTCTCTGCTCTGTGTACCACAGCTGTGTAGGCCACCAGAACGAATAGAATATAAGGACAGAAAGAGGGCAGCCGCCTTTTCCTGCTTGCTGCTTCACTGCGTTTCTGCCCTCCTGCCTTCTGCCTACCATGAACTGCCTCCCGTCATTGGTGTCCCTCAGCCCTGCCGTCCTGCCTGAGCCAGCCAACTACGGACTGAAATGTCTACAAACTCTGAGCTACAATAAACCTTTCCTCCTTTAACTTTGGGTGCCAGGTATTTTGTCTCAGCAACAAGAAAATATTAACTAAGATATGTAGGCTCCACATCTGTAGATTTAACCAAGCATGGACCAAAAATATTGGAGCTCTGGGAGTAAACCTGATAGGTAGAGTGTTCAGCTACCATGTGAAAGGTTCTGGGTTCAATCACTGTTGCTGAAAAACAATTTTAAAAAATTAAAAAAAAAAAATACCTCCCTCTGTACTAAACAGTACAGGAGTTATTTTCCCGCCATTATTCCCTAAATAATCAATCATAATAACTAATTACAGTATTTTTGCTCTATATTAAGTATTATCAGTGGTGAAAAGATCATGAGGTGCGTGAAGGATGAGGGTCAGTTAGATACAAGAGCATATAACTGTAATTTCTTTTTTTATATCTTCACTGTACTACTGAACATAAAGTTATGATTGAAACTATTTCCTCATTGAAACAAATGTACCACTCTATTTTATAGAAAACTCAAATAAATATATGTTCTGTATTATGCTTATAATCAAACATACTTGTATGAAAGTATATATCCATAGATAAAAATTTAAAATCCTGATTACACTGGATTGTACCTATGCTTTTAATTTAGTGAAGACAGAACAATATTATTTTTATTTTGTAACATGAAAATTATAAATAACAAGATGTGAAATTGTTTTACTAACAAAATCTTCCAAGTAAAAGTCTATATTTAACTTTCCATAGCTATAGTGCATTCATTTTTGAATTTTTAGCAGGTATGAGGAGCATAAAGAAGCCACTGTGTTAGTCTTTTGCTCTTCTGATTACACAGGAATGCCACCTAGCGTTAAAAGAGTAACTGCATCCTTTCTGTCTCAGAATACTACTGTGGGAAAACGAAATCTTTTACATCACATTTCTGTAAAACATGCTTTGAGGAAACATTACTGCGGCTAGCTGGGAACTGTCTCTATGCAAGCTAGCAACAAAAAAGTTGTACCCAAGTAGGCATTAGCTTCTTTTGATTTTCACTTAAAAAAAATTTAATTTAACATAAAACAATTTGATGATGTCATTCTTTACAGAGAAGATGTTAAAAAAAAAAAACACGCAAGAAAATGAATTACTGTCAAATAATGTGTTTTCTTGTTTAATTTTGTTGTAAAATTCAGAAGTATAACAAAAATATATTCTTTTTTGTTCTTCATACATTATTTGGAATTACGAATTTCTACTGAAAATGTAAAAAATATTGAAGTGAATCTAGTTGAATGATTGGAATTAAAACCATTTGAACTTGCACTATTTATTAATGCTTATCACAAAAAGAATGTTTCATTCATAATTTTTTTTAAATATCAACTTTTCGTGCTTTTTTAATTTACTATTGGAAATAATCCTTCAAGTTCACTGATATTAACTCCTGAAATAATCCAAATGAAAAAAAGTTTATTAATTTGGTTTATTAATTTCTGCTTTTGTAGTTGACTTATAGAAATAAGACAATTTTTTCATATAGTTCAATTTTGTCTCTGGGAAACCCATTGCATTTACAAGTAGGTATTATGAAGTGCCACCTCATTAATTAATTTCTGTCTTACGGAACACTCTTTATAAAGCAATACCATGCACTTAAGTGGAGTTTGGTAATAAGTAGCACAAGGCAAATCCTGAAGTGCAAATGGATATTGACAGGGTGGGAGTCATTGTGCGAGTGAAAGAAAGCGGGCAACAAACAAGTGGGGAGTCACTACAAGGAGTCCCCATGTTTGTTTTTCTGGGGACAGAAGAAACACCTGCATTAATAGAGGTTTGACTGTCAACTAATAGCCTGAACAAGTCTTCTTCATTAGACTCCAACGTTGAGTTATTGGAAGAAATTCTGTGAAACGGGACAATGTTAAGTACTGACAACTAAAAGGAAGTTGGTCCAGAAGTAATGCCAGCTGGAGTCTGTGTGGTACCAAGAGTCTAAGACAATATCCATGTACAGCAGCTAACTCTCACTTGATTCAACAGGTAATTGTTGAAGTCAGAGTGAAAACCGACTTCTGGACTCAAACAGGCCTGGTTGTCGTTTGTGACTTTCTTACAGTATTAAGTGAATAGCAAAGAGATTATCGTACCTTTCAGTCTTGTTGAAAAAACAAAAGTAGATACTATTTCATTCATATTACAGAAGATGGTGGTATTTATTTAAAAATACAGATGAATGTGTACACTAATAAGTGGCAAATAATAGGATTCAAAGCTAGTCTGGTTGGTTGTAAAATCCATACTTCTGCTGCTATAGCACAATGCATCTGTAAGTCAAGTTCTATTATTGACTATACACTTTTGAGAAAATTACTCTAATCATTTTCTTTGTTAATGGGAAAAGATAGTGGTATGTATTAACTACATATTTTTTTCTACATATTAGCTACATATTAATCATTAAAAACTTTGGATTGCAGAAAAGCAAATATTGCATACTCGTTTCTTCATATTGCCAAAATTTCAGGAGAGAGTGAATGGTTACTAAAAGATATTAGAGGTTGGTATGGTGGCATAAATTGAAAGTACTAGTACTGGGGAGTCTGAGGGGAGGATTGCTTTAGCTTACAATTTGGCAACATGGTGCAACACCATCTCAAAAAAATGATTTTGGTAAAACATTAGAATTCTATGGTACAATCGCCTGTAACTACTGCTAAGCTATAAGTCAACACTAATATTTGAACTGGCAGAAAAGAATATTAGTAGAAGTATAAAATGAACTAAATCTAATTGCATCAGTAGATGTTTAGAAAAAAGACAAGGGAAAGGGAAAGCACCAAATATGGAAGAAGCATTAAATTGAGGTATATATTAGCCTGATGTAGTCCGGGCATTGCAAGGAGTTTATCAAGCCAACAAGGTCTTGAGAATTGCATGAAATACTCCGTTGAATGTGTTTTTGATAGTTTCTGTCAAGATAAATGCTAAATACTCTTCAAATATTAGTGACATAATAACAGGCTCTGGTGGGAAAAATAGAAAATGATATATTCATGACAGCCAGAAAGCAGAGCTGGAGAATAATGCCAGGATGGGAGAGGCCAGGAGGCTAGATACAGACCTCAACACCATGCCTTCATTATCCACCAAGACACACCCAGAAGTTTGTTTTACTAACCCCCTGCACAGTTTCCCAGGGAAATAAATTGACAATTCTGCTTAAACATCACACCTCGCCACTTGTCAACTTGTTATTCATACATGTCTCCTATAATCATACTTAAACCTCAAAAATTCCCCCTACAACAAGTTAATAATTCTGCCTAAAATGATATATCTGAAGTATAATTGCAAATACAATCATTGGTCCCTTAAAGTTTCAAGCATTCCAGAGTTTCTTAAAAGTCTATGTCCCAGTTTCAAGAAAGACTCAAGAAAAACTTACCTTTGAGACTCTATAAAAGTAAAAATAAAAATAAAAAAAATCACATAACCTCAATACATAATTGTACAAAGTAAACATTGCAGTTCTGAGAAGGAGCAGTGGAAGGATAGAAAAGAATGAGAGCAAAGGCAGGCTGGAAACCAATAGCCAGCAGAAAAAAACATAAATCCCATAACTCTGTGTCCAGCATCCAGGGCAGATAGTGGCAAGACATAAATTCAGGAGGGATTGGGGCCCCACCCCTATCGCCTTTTGTTGTGGCTCAAAAGGCCTCTCTCTTGGGCTGGCTTTACTGACTGAGTGTGGCTTTCAACAGAGTTTCCATGTTCCTTGCATCTCCAACTTCCCGGGATCTAGATTGCACCCTCAACTTCTTTTCTACACCTTCATATTCTGGTTTCTAAAGGTGCCTTCCCCAGCTACCCAGGTCTTTCTTTGATATCTGGGTGGAAACCTCCTCTTCATCTTGCATGCTGGTAAAATGTAGGATCATGTAGATTGGCTTTTTTTTTTGTGTGTGTGCTGGGAATTGAACTCAGGTCCTTGTGCTTGTGAGGCAAGCACTCTAACCACTGGGATAAATCCCCAGCATCATGTAGATGATGCCGAATTCTGCTGTCTGGAAAAGCACCTGGACAATTAAGTAGAGTGAAATGAGTCATGGGAAACTGATACTTAGAAGGCCCTTGTTAAACGGAGGACATGAGGGATTCTCTGCTCTAATGAAAGCTTCAGATTTTTGCACCCTTGAGCCCAGATTATTAGGATCTTCCTGAATTCTGAGTCACCTTCCAGACATTTTGTTGTAGTTGTTGTTGTCACAAATCAAAGTCCTTGTTGTTCTGTTACTGGTACTGATCTCCTCAGTAACCACACCTCCCTTGGCCTCAATCTAACCCTGTGCTTGCTTTCTGGCCAAAATTTACTTTTTCTAATTTTTCTCTCGTGCTCTTTCCTTCTAATTCTCACTCTAAATCTGGCTAAACATAGCCAGCATTATCCATGCCACGCTCCAAGTGCTGGGGTGCCTTGAAATTACTTCTACAAGATCAATTAGTCCATCACTGTTAACTTTTTTCTACCACAGTCTTAGGACGTGGGCAAAATGTACACAATGTTTTGATAGTCCATAACACTCATGATCTTTAGTCCAATTGCCAGCAAAGTCACTGTGCCCAGCTGAAACATCCTGAGCCCTTTATTAACTACTGACATTCCTACCAATATTCTAATCTTCTGGGTTTCTACCAGAATCCCCCATTTGCCTCTGCTCCCAGCACACTAGGACGTCTCCAGTGCTCATCTCCAAACCTTTCCAAACACTTCTGGAAAACAAATCCCAAAGGCTTGTAAGCCGCATGGTCAGGCATCATCATAGCAATGATCCCGGTCCTCTGGCATCGATCTTTTTATTACTCAGCTTTCCAAACACTTAGCTACGATACCCACCACACACAATTTAAAGGAGGAGCGGTTTAATTCCTTTTTCTATAACTTCATTATTTCAAGAAAGTTACATTTATAAATGTACTTACGCAATATATAAACTTTATAGCTGTCTTTTTTATTCGGCATAATTTCTTTGAGGAACATCCAAATCGTTGCATGTATAAGCAGTCCATTTTTTTTATTTATGAATAGATTTCCGTGGTATGAAGAGGACACAGTTCATTGAATCATCATCTGTTGAAAGATATCTGGATGTTTTCCATTTTACTATTGAAAAGAAAGCTGCTATGAACAATTATGTATACATTTTTTGTGACGATGAATTTTTATTTTGTAGTATAAATTCACAAAAGTGCAATTGCTCAGCCATATGGCAATTACATATTTAGTTTTGAGAGAAACCGACAAACTATTTTCCAGAAGGACTACTTTACAGCTTCCTGTCAGCGTATAAATGATTTAGTTTCTCTACATCCTCACCAGTACGCTTGACTTTTATTTTTATTTTTGTTCTTCCAGTTGATGTTTGGTGATATATAACTGTGGTTTTATTTTGTATCCCCACAATGGTGTTGTAATGGTTTTGTAGCAAACACTTTGCAGTCGTTTCACTTTCAACTGATTTTGCTCACATGACTGTCAGTTTGCTAGATTTAAATTAGCTTTTAATAACTTGGCAATATAACAGTACCTATGTAACTATTAAATGAATTAAAGGGTAACTAATGCTTTAGAACACTATTTAAAACAACCCAGTTTGATCCCTGGCACCAATAAATAAATAAATAAATAAAATAACCCAGCTAATTTTCAATAACAGAACAATGTTAGATTAACATTACTGAATTTTAAAACTTAGTTCAAAGTTATAGTCAACAAGCTAATATGGTATCATCATAAAGACAGACACACAGAGCTGGGCATAGTGGCACGTAACTGTCAGCCAGCTACTCAGGAGACTGAGGCAAGCAGATTAAAAGTTCAAGCTTAGCCTGGGTGACTTAGCAAGATCATGTCAAAATCAAGTACGATAATAAAATAAAATAAGCCTGGGGAATATAGACCCACAATAGAGTGTCCCTGAGTTTGATCCCTAGTTCTGCAGAAAAAATAGACATATATATCTATAGACCAAAATAGAGCCCATAAGTTGACATAAATATTTGGGAAAATAAATATGGCAAAGTAATTCAATTTGAAGTAGATATTCTTTTCAACAGGGAGTATCATAACAATTACATACTTACAAAATAAAACAGGATAATACTGTAATCTCAATACTTAACAAGTATTGTAAAAAAATAGTACTTCCTCTGAAAAGAAGTGCAAATTGCCGATAAATACCTGAAACTATGTTCAACATTTTTGACCATCAAAGAAATGCAAACTAAAACAACACTACACTTCCATCTTACTCCAGAAAGAATGGCTATCATCAAAAACTCTAATAATAACAATGCTGCAAAGATATGGGGAAATAGAAACTGTACTGCATTGTTGGGAATGTAAACTAGTACAACCACTATGGACATCAATATATAGTTTCCTCAGAAAACAAAAACTAAAAATTCCATTCAACTCATATATTCTCTCTAGGTATCTTCCCAAATAACACAACACAGTTTTACATTCATACCTATGTTTATATCAGCACAACTCGCAATAACTCAATCTTGAAAGTGGCTTATTTATCTATCAACAGATGAATGGATAAAGAAAATGTGGTAATTATGCATAATGAAATACTAGTCTACTATAAAGAAAGATACACATGAATCTTTCTTTTTATTTATTTATTTTCTCTCATGGTGCTGGGGATCAAACTCAGGGCCTTGTGCTTGCTAGGCAAGCACTCTACCACTGAGCTAAATCCTCTACCGCATACATGAGTCATTTATAGGAATGTGGATGTACTTTGATACCATAATGTTAAGCAAAATAAATCAGAAACACAAATTTAAATATAGCATATCTTCTCTTACATGAGAAACCCAAGGTATGCATACTTTCAGAAACAAAATAAAAGAGAATAGGAAATAGAGAGATAGATCCTTTGCAAATAAGAAGGGGATCTACAGATGAAGGGAGGGGAGGAAATTGGAATAAATAAAATTAAGGTAGACTAAGTAGATGTAACTACTCCCTAAGATGATTGTAAACATTATGTACTGCAAACATGTACTAATGAAAAAAAAAAAAAAAAGCTTAAAATGGACCATAGAAATAACTGTAATTGCTAATACACATGTATACCTGTCTAAACATAACTGGAGTGAAATATCTTTGAGACCTTGGGTTAGGTAACTAGCTGAGATAATAATGAATGGAAAATTGTCAATAGTTTTTTCAATCAAATTTTTTTTAAAAAATCCCTTCAAAGAAATTAGGAAATGAAACTGCAATAAAGAATGATAAGCTTGAGATATTCCTAGGTAAATGGATGCATCTTGAGACCATACTCTTAAGTGAAATAAATCGGACACACATGTTTAAATACCACATAGTTTCTCTGGTGTGAGAAATGGAAGTGTATATAAAGACTAAAGTGTATTATATTGGGAGAGGGAAGAAAATGTCCAAATGGGAAAGGGAACAAGAGAGGGGGAAAGGAACAGAGGGACAAGAGAAATAAGAAATGGAAGGAAAAAATGGAAACAAAGCTTTCGTAAATAGGGAGGGAGGAGGAGGTGAGAGGAGGGGAATGGGAAAAAAAGAAGCAGCAAGATATATCATGCACAGGAACAAATCCCCTATGATGAATGTTATCACTATGTACATCTAAAATGTACCATTAAAATAAAATTCAAAAAAAGTAAAAAATAAAAAAAAAAAGAAAATGAAGTTCACAGGTGAAGGGAAAATACTTTCTGAATTTGTGTCTTATAAAGATATATCCAGAATATTTAGAAATATAAAAAGTTAATAGTAAAAAGACAAATGGTCCAATAAATACATTAAATAAATAAAAATAATATCTAACATGCACATGAGAGGAAGCTCAATATAATTGGTCATTAAACAAGTACTGACAAATCCAATACATACTCATTACAGTGGCAAAATTATTTTAAAAGACTAAAAATACTACTTATCAGAAAAAGATGCAGGGGAACAGAAATTCCTGTATATTGTTGATGAGAATATTAAATACCATACAATATCAGAAAATTCTTTGACATTTTCTTAGTACATGAAGACATGAAATTTCAATAATTTAAAATATCGCAATTCTTCAAGATATCTGTTCAAGGAAACAAAGTATTAACTTCAAAGTTAATTCAAACAAAGAATTATCTTCAATATTGTTAAGGAAATTTTCTCATAATCGAAAAATTTGGAAAAAAGCTGGATGTTCATCCAATCGTTAGAGGTTGTTTAACGCATGCTCAATTACAGTTATAGAGGAGACCAAAAAGTTCTGCCACTCTGTTCATAGCATAACCTCAGCAATGTAGTATACATTTTAAAGCTAGAATGAATGTGTAGTTTTCAGCTTTTTGTTGCTGTGACCAAAATTCCTGATACACAGTAGTTGAAAAAGAGAGGATTTATTTGGTTTATAGTTTCAGAGGCGTCCCTCCATGGCCCGCTGGCTTCACAACAGAAACTTCAAGGCACAAGATAGTGCTAAAGCAAAGTTCCTCGACACTTGCCAAGAAGTGGAGCTGAAGAAAAGTAGCAGCAAGAGGTATTCTCTCCAAGGGCACATCCCTAGTTGCACATTTCCTTGAATTTTCCAAAATCCAGCATTTTTCAATTTGACACCTAATGACATCTCCTTTAGCCATACTTCATCTCCAAATAAGCACAATATCAAGTTTTTTACTCCACCTGAAATGGTATAACTTTCTTTCAAACAACCAAAATTGCAATAGTTCTTTTATCAAAGTACAAAAGTTCTAGCATTGCTTCAGAGTCCAATTGTGAAATTTCCTTGGAAACTCAAGGCAAACTCTTATCTGTGAACCCTAAAAGAATGTACTTTATCCCAGGATAAAATGGCACAGAATAAACATTCCCATTTCCAAGGGAAGAACAGTGCTATAAAAAACAATAGTATGAAACAAGCCTAAAACCCAGAAGGGCAGATATTATGTTCTGTAGTTTCATGTCCAGTATTCATTGCAGATGGTGATGAGATGTGAACTCTGAAGGGCTGGGGGAGTCACTCTCCAGTGACCTTGATGGTTGCAGCCTGTATGATCTCTGTCTTAGGCTGGATTTGTTTATTATTTGCAGCTTTCCTCAGCAGATGTTCTATGTAGCTGGTATCTCCAACTATCTTCACTGAGTGTTTGTCTTAATTCCCACAGTAACTTCCATCTTTTTATCAGGTACACATTGCCTGACCTCTCATGCTTTCCTTTCAAATACAAATGGAAGCCTCCCTGAGCCTGCAACTCTTGAATTCTGCATGCTGGTAGAACCAGCACCTTATTGATGACACCAGTATCTGCCACCAGCTCGAACAGTAGCTAGGCCCCTTTGGACCATGGCTGCAGTGTCTTCAGAGAGCCTTTATGCCTGAATACAATGAAATGAACTCTGGGGAATAAATTTCTTAGAAAGTCTTCTCCAGCAGGAGGCCCAAGTGATTGATTCTGAAATGAAAGTATAACATTTTCAAAACTGAACCTGCAGTAGCTGCAGTTTTACCAATTTCTTTTTTTTTTTTAGTTTTACCAATTTCTGAGATAACATCAAAGCATCATTATTCTTTTCCCAACTCAAAGCACTTAGTTTCTTTTTAAGACTACTAATCTCTTCAGAAACCACATCTCCTGTAGCTCCACATTTACAAGCATTACATTTTCAGCCATAAATTTAAATTTTTAATATGTTTTGGCTCTGCCTTTTGCTTTCAAGTCTCTTTATATGTCTATTTTAAAGCAGGCAGCATATGCATTCCACAGACTGAACATTGAACTGCCTTTAAATTTCCTTCTCCAGATCAATTAGTTTGACACTATTAATTTCAGCCTTACACAAAGTCTTAGGATATGGACAAAATGTACACATATTTTTTTGTTTCTTCTTTTTTTTTTTTTTTCTCTCCCCAGGGTATAGCATGTATGTCCTTTAGACCAGTCTCCAACCATCTTGGCTCCCAAATGAACCTCTTAAGTGTGGTCTTTACTTTTCACATTCTTATCCACGTTCTGCTCTTCTGATCTATGACCAGAATTACTTATCAGGCTTGGATTAGACGTTTTAGGCTTCCTCTGCTCCACATCTCCTAAATTTTCCAAACTTCTTACACATACAAGTCCATCTAAACCACAAGGTCAGATAGAATCACAATAATGACCGCACTTTTCTGTTACCAATTTTATGTATTTGTCAAGTTTTCAGTTGTTGTGACCAAAATACTTGACACACAAATTATAGGAGAAAGGACTTATTTAGATATGATTTCAGAGATTTCAGTTGATGGTCAGCTGAGCTGATTTTAAAGCAGAAACATCGTGGTAGAAGGGTGTGGTAGAGTGAAAGTGCTTACTTTGTCATGGCCTTGAATCAGAGACTAGGGCAAAAGGCCCACCCAGAGAGAGATCTTTCAAAGGTCTAGCCCCAGTCATTCATGTCCTCCAGCTGAGCACCTCCACCTAACACTACACTCAGCTTTGAACGTAACAGTGCTCATACTTCTATGAGTTTAGTGTCCTGGTGATCCAGTAACTGAGTTTCTGAGTCTTTTCATCCATTCAGGTCAGCAATTAGGAGTAACTGGCCCAAAAAGATTTTGAAGAATTTTACTATAAATAAGTAAGAAATTTTAAGAAGATAGACACGTTAACCTAATTTTCAACATTATGCCAAACAAAATTTTGTTTATGCGCTAGTTTAAAAATAAATCTAATTCACAAAATTTATAGAGACTGATAAATGGAATGTGCTATATGCATACAATAAAAGAATATTTAGCAACAGAAAGTAATGAATTTCCTTAGAAAAATGTGGATGAGTCTGAAAAAAAAAAGCATACTAAAGTGAATGAAGTTAAGCACAAAATAAAATATATCATATGTGTTTGATATTTTAAATCCTCTTTAACTTGTCACACAGCCTCCCTTTGTTGTGCGACCAGCAGAGTATGAAAAGTACTTCTGGAGACTTTTGCGTGAGATTTCCTCTATTTAAGATTACTGTCTAAATTAAGGTTGGTTCATAATACACAGAGGACACACATTCTCTGCAGCTAAGAAAGAACTGTGGGGAACTACACCTGGATGTCCCTTGTTCAGGGCTTGACTGCATTATTTTTCATACACTACCACATGCTATATGCTATACCTGTATGAGTTTTTGTGAGGCTATGTCAGAGTCTTATGTGTCCTGTAACTAACAGAACCTGTATAATCAATGTACAGTAGCCATCGGATTTGGGGAATTCTGTTTGTTGTAAAAGTATTTGAGTCATCAAATTATACTTCCTAATGATAAAGTAAATATGTGCTTATTTATAAAATATGCCAAAATAGAACGGCATAAATGAAAACTTGAGAATCTCTTGTGATTCTCTCTTCTCTAACAAATGTTAGTAATGTGGTATTTGTTCTTCAGTTTTGCAAAGCTTACTTACAGTATAAATTACATCACACAAGTGACTCACAGCAGCTATGAGTCTGCACACAGGTTCATTTGGCAGTGTCCAGAAGTAATGTGGGTTGTCCTAAGGGGAAGCAATCTATTGTCACTAATGAGAAGAAGCCTGACATGCTGTTAATTATCCTACATTTCACAAGATATTTCCAGAAAACAAGTAATTATATGATTCAAAATGGGAATAAAATCAATGTTTGGAAATCTCAATTTATATGATGTAGGTTCTCAATAACCAATTATTGATGTAGAAAGCTTTGTGATACAGAATGATAGCAACATTTAAATATAAAGATAAAATTAACACAATGTGATTTCAACAAAACAAAATACTTATTCCAAAATAATTTAGGTGCTTTTCTGTGTTGTGTTGATGTGTTTCTTGAACATCAACACAGAAACAGAAATTAAAACTATACTATTTTTCCATACTACTTGGTTCCCAACTCATAGGCGTTATTTTCCTTTCTCTTCCAGTATTTTCTCAGTCCACAAGAGAATTAAAATAGGCACTCATACCAGATATTTGAAAAATTTTCAAACTCAGAGAGTAACTAAACACTAATCTATATAATATCTGTGTGTCAAAGGAAGGGAATTAAAATTAAATTTCTTCATTTGAATGAATTAAAATACAATTGGAAATTAATGGAATGTAGGAAAAGTGGAATGTAGGAAGAGTGAAATTTAAAGTAATAAATATATTCCCAAATAATTTGTTTTCAATTTAATACTATAGTTGAGGATGGGGTGTGTGTGTGTGTGTGTGTGTGTGTGTGTGTGTGTGTGGTCCCTCTCTGTGTAATGATAAAAATGTTCTTTTTCAATTTCTGTTGTTGTTACAGTCCAATAATCCCATTATAACTTGAAAAGTATGCAACTTGAAAATTCATTTATTACACCTAATTTAACTGAAAATCTTAACTAATCTTAAATATGCGCCAAACACTTACATTAGCCTACAGTTAGGAAAAATTACCTACCACAAATCCTCTTCTATAAAATTGATAGATATTTCATGTAACTTAATGAAAAAAAGAATAGCTGGATGAGTATGCTTTTGTACCATGTAAAATAAAAAAAAAAATCAGTTAAATAATTATATAGACTGTATCGATATATATAGTCCTTGGTCAAATTTATTTGTTAAATAGGTGATTTCAAAAATTTTACCTATATTTGTGGATTTGTGTGGCTGCAAAAAATGTTCACAAATGCAAACAATGACACGACCACACAAACCAATAATTAATGGCTAAACTATTTAAATGCAAACTTCGTTGAAAAAAGATAATGTTATACATTTTCTGTTTATCTTCTTCACTGGATAGATGGATAGATGATAGATAGATATACAGATAGATAGACAGACAGATAAAAAAGCATACACATTTCAAATGTATACAGGCTTCAGGAAAAGAAAAATTGTATGAAAATTTTAATACTGCATTTTTGAGATATCACGAGATTAATACAAGTTGTCTTTGGCCTGTGCAATTATAAGAGGTGCTCAGAGTGGTGGCCATCAGCTTCCAGACCTTTATTAGTACCATGAACTGTGGCCTGGGTGACCTTTGTCATTGAGATTGGTGCATATGCATTTTCAATCTCTTCGCTAAGGGTCGGCAGTGTAATTAGTTCTCTTCATTATATAACATCCTCCAGGGTCCCCCGTTAGAGGGTAACTCCATCTATTGAAAAAACATCATACTATTTTTATTTTCCTCAATTTCATATGCATTTTTGCCAGACTCTCTCTCTCTCCATATAGATATAGATATAGGTATAGATACAGACATATAGATATATATGTAGATAGATATAGACAGATATAGGTATATAGATATAAAGGTAGAGATATAGAGATATAGCTCTCTATCTTCCCCTTATAATTTGCACTTATTCAGTGTCAGAGAAGTACACATTAAAATGCAAACTTTAAAAAGGACGAAAAAAAATAAAAAAAATAAAATAAAAAGGACGAAAACAAAAAGAAACATAATTTTAAAAAGAAAAAAAAAAAAAGAAAAAAACCTGCCAATACCAACTGCCACAAGAACATGGAATGGTTGGCATTCTCTTACACTGATTTAGGAATACACAACAGTGCAGGCGCTTTTGAAATCCGAAGTTACACAAATTATTAAATATATGTGACCCAGCAATCTTACCTCTGGGTATTCACCTAAGAAAAATAAAGACTTACGTTAATGCAAAATCTGTACACAAATGTAGCCTCTTAGCTAATAATAAAATCTGAAACTAGTTCATAATTTTCATCTAGTAAATGGCTTATAACAACCAAAATCTGGGCCACATTTATCGTGGTCGGCAGTAACATGGTATGAGATATTGTGACACGTTATACTTGAGTCTTCTCAAATGCACTTTGCTGTCTAAAAGGAGTCGCAGGCAAGAAGCGTGTGCCTCCGTGTCTGAGTGTCAGGAAGAGGGTCTTGCGCGGTTGCCAACAGAGAGGAAATCACTAAGAAGGGAGCATGGAGGAACCTCATGCTTGTTGTTACGTTACTTTTTACATATTTCTAAACCAAAGTGAATGTACACAGAATGTACAATTTAATTTATTTAAAGTTGAGAATTTTTTTTAATGTTACTTTGACGTTTTACTGATGTAGACATCGATGCCCAGGTTTAAAAAAAAAAAAAAAAATAGTTGCTGGACTGAGTCATTTTGTGGTAGACTTCTAATTTTTCCAGGTTGTTTCTCACATAAATATTAATACTGTTTTATTGTCTTCTTTGCCACTTATTTTAATATACACATCCAAGTGTATTCACACGAAGAAGCGTATGTTTCGATCTCACATTCTCTTTTTAAAATTAGTGCATTTAGTAATTGTGGATTAAAAAGTGAAATCAAATGTTTTTTAAAGTTACATTTTCTTCTGCATCGCTTCTGTTGTCGCTGCTGTTGACTGTATCTTACACTCGTCGTCGCTGGACGTAATAGCTGACCCCGATAACTTTAGAGAAGAGACTTTCTTTCTGGTCACAGTGTGTAGCAGTTTTAGTCCATAGTTGGCTGGCTCCACGCAGGGCGGCGGCAGAGGGCTTCACAGAGGAGAAGCAGCGCAGGGCAGGAGGGTGAAAGCTGAAAGAAACTGCGATCGAGGGAGGAGGGGGAGATAGGCGCTTTCAGGACCCACGTCCTCAGACAAGGCTTCTTCTCTAAGCTGCTAAGCCCCATTCCTCTTCTCTCTTATGTTTCTTTAGGGCCTTCTTTTGTTAACGTTTCTCACAACCCAATGTATAAAACATACTTTAACGTTCAAGGAATGAATGATTCAATGACTTTCAAAACACAGACCATATAATTTGAATTGTTTAATACTAAAATGGTAAGATTGCTCTATGTCTCAGAGCATGATTGCTCATGTCCGCGATGAGTTTCAGGGCATGTAAATGTCATCAAAACTTGTCATTTCTCTGATCCTTTGTAGAATGGACAACCCACATCTGTGCCGATGGCCTTTTTCATTAGCCTCTCAGTGATCTGAGTATAATCGCTCTTTCCTGCTTTGTAAATTATATTCACGATAGACGAAAACTGACATTTTATGAAGTCTATCAATTATACTTCTGCAACAGCTCAGAGGCAGTTTAAGAAATGATTTACATATTTACAACCCCAATTGCCTTTCTAAATCTCATTCTTATTAGCATAAATATGACAAAGTAAATAATTATATGTGTATAGTCATAAAATAAAGCAGCATAATTTTTCTAAAACTATGTAATGTTCAATATATACATCACTTGGGTCAGGAGTTTAATTACATTCTTTTAAATAAGAATATTGACTTTTTCCTGAGAATATTTAGAAAATCAATACTGTGATATTCACATTTGCTTGATCCTTTTCATGGGTAACAATTTTTCAAAATCAATTGTATTGGATTCATGTGACAGCCAAAAATTCTGAAAGGAAGAGAATAAGTGACAATTTTGCTTTGACAGCATTAATGCTCCAGAACCTGTTTCATTGGTAAAGTTTTCAGCCACATTTTGATTACCAAATCATTCTAATAATCCTTCATTTGCATTCCTTCTTTTACAACCAAAAAGATTTCATTCAGTGAATCATTTTTGCTTTGGTACTGATGATGTATTGAACTGAAATAAGTGTGGCCTAAACATATCTCTATAGCTGGGTGATAAAGTTTGTCCCAAAGGAACCTACACATATAATAAAATACGACTTAATTTGATGTAACATATCATGACCTCAACAAAGTGTACACCCTTGTAACCAAGCAACTGGGTCTCAACCAATTATAGTAGCTGAACTTCTAGCCAATAAGAAGCTAAAAACAGTGAAAACATGAACATAGAAGATTAATAGCAACTACATCTAATCAAGTTGTTTCTGCATGTCATTTCATTTTCTGTGGCTATAAATATGACTTGTGTGCATGGAAGGATGAGGGAATCTGAAGCATCAGGAAGGCAGCCCAGATCTAGAAAATATTTCAAGCCCAAGAAAAAACTTTCAATTAAATAATTTTCTTTTTAACACTTTAATCTTAAATGCCCATAATTTTGCTGATTGGCCGGATTTCTTACATACTACCATTCAATAGTAAGAATATGTTTAATGTGTAATACAAATACTTACAAGTGCTGCTTGAGACTCGATTTTTGTTGGTAAACACTGCCATTGAATAGTATATTCTGACCAAGATTTTAATGGGTTTATCATATATGAAACAAAATAAGCATGAAAATATGTCCCTAGGCCCCAGATTAATTATTCCATTTCTCCTTAACTAAATGGGTACAAGAACCTCTGAGCAACTTCTTACTGATCTATGAATTAAAATGCAGAACATGTCATAAAAGATAGATATTTGAAAAGATTTTTGAAAGCAAAATTTTGTAATACTCTGTAAAAAATGTAAACACAGATATTAGTCACATTGTGAAAGATACTAGTAATTGATTTAAAGAAATATAATAATAACAAAACCGATAAATTTATTTAAACAAGGACTTATATATATATACACACACATACACAATATTATATAATAAGCTTGAACAAGAAGAAAGCTTAATGAATATTGAGAATAAAATAAATAAGATTACATTAGAGATAGCATTAGATTTTACATACACTGCTGATTCAATAAAACATCTTGTACCAATACATTTAAAATAAAATTTTGAAAATTTTAACGAAAAATAAATACTGTCAAATAATCTTAACATAAAATCGAAAAAGACAATATCATAAAATGAATGTTGGCAGATAGTTAAAGCTGTTAAGTTGAAGAAAAGCTGTTACTACTTCATTTTAAACTACATTAATTGTGGGACTTTCTCAGATGCTTTTAATCGGGTTGAAGAATTGCTCTTCTCTTCTCAGTGTTTTGAGTCTCTTTCATGATGGAGAGGTGCTGCATTTTATCAAATAGCTTTTCTAAGCATACTAAGATTACCACGAAGGCTTTTCCCTTTGGTCATTTTGTAAGCTTTATTAAACGAGTAGACTTTCAGATATTAAAATAACCTGTCTCATTGACAAGGCATGATATCCCTTTCCTACATCTCCAGAAGCAGTTTGCTAGCATAGTGCTGATACTTTCAGTCTGTTTTTATAAACAATATTGGTCTATAGAGCGAGACGTACATATATTTTTACAAGATCGGTAATGGTGTTTTGACTGTATCAACATGTAGGATACCCAATTTCAAAACAGTGGTACAAGTGTTGTAGGGGCCTAAACAAGAGAAAGTGGCCAAAATTTAAAAATCGAGCATTTAAAACATCCGAAAATGTGCTTAAGGGTATATGACACATGAAGTAATATGTGTTCTGGAAATATCTAAAACTAGGCAAGAATAGCAAGTATCTGTCGTCTGAAGCACTGCTTCCCCTGTTCCCGCCACCCCCCAAGTTCTAACGGACTGAAGCTGCACTCAAGAAACAGCAGCCAGGACACAGGGCTCCCCCCACCCATTATAACACACGTGGAGAAAAATTAGACTTCTCACAGGTGCTTTCTTCAATATACTTTAATTTTAATTTCAAATGTTTTACCTTTTCTACATTTTAAATCTTTTCGTTATTTTTGTATTTTAATTTCTACATGTCATTAATTTCATATAACATACAGGCAAAATACTGTATATTTATTATATGTATTATATACAATTCCTGAATCTGAATATTAACTCATCTTTTTCATTTCAACCATTGTTAAAATATTATCCTATTTTAAAAGATATGGTTACCCTGCTAATATTTTTTGGTTATATTTCCTTTGAATCATTTTAAAATAGTAAATAGTAGGTGTCATCTACTAAATTGCATTTTGACAAGGCCCCAGATTTAACAATGGAGTCTCAGATTAGGTGTTAATATGTGTGAAATATTTTTCTTTAAAGTTTGGGAAGAAAAGAGTTTTTAGTCATGATACCTTGTGATAGCATCTTTGAGTCAGTCTAAATATCACTTAAAGCTGACTTTGCAACATTTCTCATGCTCTTGAATCCTAAGTACGTATGAGGTTGCTCTCCTAACAAAGTTTCTGTGTGTAAATTGAGCTGAATAATTTAGTGGTGTTCACAAATATTATTCACTGAAGTTTCAGTTAACTCCCAAAAATGTTCTTCTTGATAAGTCATTATGTTATTATTACTTTAAAATTTGATTATCTCCCAAGCAAAGAAGGAAAATTTTTGTCAATAACTGACATGTTTTTGTCCTTTTCCATCCTAAAAATGTTGAGTATTTTGAAATACTATTTGTATAAGAAATCATTGTGGAAGGATATACATAATTTTTACATATTTGAAGTATCATATATCATTCAAAGAACATTTCAGACCAAAATCTTTCTCTGAAGGATTTAATGTTTTTCCTAAATTCACATTACTGCAATTTTACAATTCCTTTAACTCTCAACAGTCAGTAATGTTTGTATTTAACTCATAGCTAACAATTACTCATTCTTCAATGTTAAGAGGCAGCTATGGCTGACACATTTCATATTTTTGAAAACAGTAATCTATTATTTGGACCAGAGCTTTTTGGTTTCCTCCTGTGATTCTACCTGTCAAAATCCTCTAGAATTATAGGTCAGGCTATGGGTTGAATGTTTGCATCTTCTCAAAAACCACGTGTTGAAATTCCATCACCCGGGGCTGGGGATTTAGCTCAGTGATTAGAATACTTGCCTTGCAAGTGCAAGACCCTGAGCTTGATCCCCAGCATCAAAAAAAAAGAAAAAAAAAAAAAAGAGAGAAATTCCATCACCCATAGCAGTGATATTTGTAGTCAGGGCCTCTGGGAGGTAGTTAGATCGTGAAAGTGGGACACTCATGATAGAATTAGAAACAGTCCAATTAACCAAGACAGACAATTTGAATATAATATCACAAGAAGATTTAACTTACTTTATCTCAAATCAATCAGAAACGCTGATTACATTTTGTCTTCTTTTAGGTTTGTTTATGAGTCTACCTCAGCATTTTTACTAGCTGGTTAAGTAATCTGATGTTAAACAGCTATTGGTTCTATCTTTCACTGGAATCCTTGAATAATGCGGTTAAGATATTAGCAATTGGTGATATTTGCTGAATTTCATTAGGAAGAATAATTGAATTTCAATATGAATTGTTCAAACAGACATTATGACAAAATTAGACTTCAATTTGTTTCCATCTGTCTGTTTTTCTCATTTTACACTTGGGTAAAAATTTTAAGTAGTTTATAAGCGGGCCATTTAAACAAAGATACAAAGCCTATATTATATTGGATGTCATTTGTTAAAAGAGATCCGATGAAGAGATGCTTGATACTTCATTGTAGGCAGATAAAATATATGCAAAATAAAAATCTAACTTGCTGATCATATGTTAATTATTATAGATAAAGCTGTTACAAAAATACAATGATACAAAGAGTTTTGCAATAGTCAGTATTTGCGATGGTATCCCGTGTTCTAACATGGCTTATCGTCTTTCTCTTTTTGCCAAAGGAAGGAGATCTAACAAAAAAGACATAAACACAAATTTGCTTTTCAAAGTTCCAATGTTTCATCACTTGAAGAGATTTGTTTTGAATTAAATGTGTGCCATTTCAAGCACTTCTTCAAAGGACATATATGAAATGTTACACTTATTCTCAATTATTGCTTTGTTTAATCGTCTTCGGAAGAGGAAGCAATAATAAAGAAATCATTGGCTTGCAATGGTTTTGTTTTTGGTTTCTTGACTTTTAATAGTATATGTTTTCAGTACATAATGATTACATTCATTGTAGGGAATTGGTACATACACATAACACATTTCAATTTTTTTTTCCCCTTCCCTCCACCCCTTCTTTTATTTTCCCTCATCAGATTCATTTATTTATCTTATAAGTCCTTATAAAGTTAATCATCGTATGTACAAATTAAGAACCAGGCTAATAGGCTTAAATTTAAGAGGATGCCTACAACATTTTTAGCTATAGCTTTTTTTCTAACATAATAAAATAAAATATATGTGCATTTTTAAATTGAGGCACCAGTGGAAGTTATCAGTATTTTCCCTGCAAAAGGAAGTTTGAGTTTTTAAAATCATCTTGCTCATTTTGTCAAACCTGTATATTTCAATATTCTCTAAATCCTGTTTTTTTAACGTAATAGGCAATTTTAAATATATGTATATACATATGTATATAATTGTCATGCTTATATTCCACACATGTCCATAACCAGTGAATGATAGTTTTTTAACCTTTAGAATATTGTCTTTTGCTGCATGGATTTGTTATAAGTTGATGTTGTATCTTTTCAGATACTTTTCATCATCTCTAACCTATATATTCTAAATAACAGTAGTGCACCCGCCCACTCAGTTGTGACAAACAAAAATTTTTAAGACATGGTAAGTGGTCCCCGGTGTAGAAAGTCACCGCCACTCAGAGCTGCTTGTAGGCAGTGAACATGCTCCCTCATTCAGGCTCTCTCCACCCATCCGTCCTCACACATCTCTGATGTACTTTAGTGATCAGAAAGCAATAACCTCTGCAATTTCTTTAAACATTATTTTTAATTTCTGCATGATAAATAATAAATCAAGGAAAATTGTACCACAAGACCATAAAAATGAATCTAATTGGGCTTTCGGGTACATAGGCTCAAACTCCCTTTCAAAGAGAAACGTAAAGCACTATTGTCTATGTGGTTCTTTATCACCTATAAGCAAAGTGTACAGATCTGGAAGTAAGTGGCATAAATGCAAAGTGTCTTTAACTGTCGCAGTGACTCATTACAGGAACTGTGGCTAGTATCTCTCTCTCCTTTTTATTTTAAATCAGTACATATATGTTTGTGATAAATAGCAATTACATCCCTTTCTCCTTTCATTCTGGTTTCTGTCAGACTAAATTCTTTTTCTTTGTAATAGAGAGTATCTTCTATTAAGTAA
>PVJO010009333.1:0-70119 GCA_004026905.1 Hystrix cristata
ATGTTGGTTCTTCCTACCCAGGAACATGGGATGTCCTTCCATTTTTTGATATCCTTTTCAATTTCTTTTTTTAGGGTGCTGTAGTTTTCGATGTAAAGGTCTTTTACTTCTTTTGTTAGATATATTCCTAAGTATTTTATTTTTTTATGTGCAATTGTGAAAGGTATATCTTTTGTTATTTCTTTTTCAGTGGGTGTATTGTTTGTGTATAGGAATGGTATTGATTTTTGGGTTTTGACTTTGTATCCAGCCACACAACTGAATTTATTTATTAAATCCAGCAGTTTTTTGGTGGAGTTTTTTGGGTCTTCTATGTAGAGTATCATGTCATCCTCAAATAATGATAGTTTAACTTCTTCCTTTCCTATCTTTATTCCTTTTATTTCTTTCTCTTGTGTAATTGCTCTGGCTAATGTTTCTAGAACTATGTTGAATAGCAGTGGTGACAGTGCGCTTCCTTGTCTTGTTCCAGATTTTAGTGCGAAAGCTTCTAGTTTCTGGCCATTTAGTGTAATGTTGGCCGTTGGTTTATCATATATGGCTTTTATCAGATTGAGATATACACCATCTATTCCTAATTTCTGTAGTGTTTTTATCATGAACGGGTTTATAAGAATTCTTGAAGTGACAATTTAGCCCATTGTCCTTGGAGTACAGACTCCTAGACTCCTAGATTGAGTGTAAGCCTGACTGATACTTTTCCTGCTTTCTTAAACTGAGGGTGGCTAAGGTATAACATTTTGTAAAATGATTTTTAAGGGGCTTGGGATGTAGGTCAGTTGTAGGGTGTGTGCTTTGCATGCATGAGGTCCTGGGTTTGATCCTCAGCACTGAAAAAAGTCACCTTATCACTTGTACACTGAAATTTGAAATTTGGAATGAATCATGAAGATATGCCAGAGATCCTGTCTGAATGCCACAGAAGAAAATAACTAGACAATGTTACAAGGTCTGTGGTGTCAGCAGTTTAATTTAACATACAGACACCCTGCTGCCTCCGTTTTTCACATACAGTTAGAGTTTAGCCATCAGCCCTCTCACAAGTTACCGTGAAGCCTTTGCTGTGAATTAATGAAATTCGCCTCATGTTTCTAGAGGGTTAGTAGCATGTTATAAGATTATTATATAAGTAAAAGATAGTGAAAGAGTAGATTACAGAAAAGAGTAAGATTAACTAAAGATAAAGAATGACTGTATTAGTCAGTTTCCCATTGTTGGGACAAGAATTCCTGTGCATACACAAATTAAAGGAAGAAAGGTTTATTTTGGCTCATAGTTTGAGAAGTGTAATCTGGCTTCATGGTGGGCTGGCTCCAAGGTAGAAACATTATGGTGGAAAGGCATGGTGGAGGAAAGCTGTTCAACTCATAACAACTGGGAAGTAGACTAGGGGAAAAGCCAGAGAAAAAGGAGTCAGGAGCCAGACAGTCCCCAAGGTCATACCCCCCTGACCCACCCAGACACAGCCAGAAGTGCGTTTACTAAGGTCCTAGGCATCTCTCCAGATTAACTTACAATTACCGTGCCAGAATTGACCTGGGAGATGCTTGAGATTAAGTGCCTGTTGAAATTTTGACTCCAAGAATCGCTAGACTTCACTCAGGTAGATAAAGGACTCTGTGAATCAGCGCAGAGGCCTTTCAGGAATTTGTTTCAGTCTATCAGAGCGAAACATTAAACTCTAAGATGTGCAGGATCTTCGAGTAGAGGACTCGCTTCTTTAGGTTCATGAAAAGCTTGTGTTCCTTAAGACACTACACAACTTTTTTATACTCTCACTCTACTCAGATTGCATATTTAAAAAATTAGTTTATTAATCCATTCACTCTGGGGAGAGCAACTGAGAAAACTACAGCATGTCGATCGTAACATGTGGACAAAATCAAAAGCAACTGTGGGTTCTTGTCTCTGTTTTTTTTCTCTTTTTTAAATTAATACATGTTTGCAATTCACTCAGTTGTTTACAGTCATCTTGGAGAGTAGCTGCATGTACAAATTACCACTTTTTTTTTCTCATTCTCTTCCCCTTTCCTCCCCCTACCCCTCCTCCTTTGATTCCCCTATCACCTTTGCATACTTATTGATATTATTTGTCTTAGTTCATGTTATGTTTACACTGACTGGAGTTATTAGGATCCTATATATGGCACATCTTTATTCCTCTCACTTCACTTCCCATTCCCCTCCTCCTTACTCCTCATCCTTGTTCCCTTGGACCACTTTGCTGTTAGATGAGATCTACTCCCTTGTCCATTTCTATCTCTCCTTTGTCATTTTCTTTGCTTGTACTTTGCCTCACTCAAATGAGAGATACCATATGGTATTTAAGCTTGTGTATCTGATTTATTTCGCTCAGCATTATGTTTTCCAGGTGCATCCATTTTCCTACTAATACCTCAAATCTGTCATTCTTTATAGTAGAGTAGTATTCCAATATATATAGATACCACATTTTGTTTGTCCAATTACCTGTTGATGGGTATACAAGCTGCTTCTAGAATTTAGCTATTACGAATTGTGCTGCTATAAACATTGGTATACATTTATCACTGTAGTATGATGACTTAAACTCTTTGGGGAAGATACCTAGCAGAGGAATAGCTGGGTTGTATGGAATTCTAATTTCAGTTCTTTGAGAACTCTCCTTCCTGATTTCTGTAATGGTTGTACTAGTTTGCATTCCCACCAACAATGCAGAGGGTTCCTTTTTTGCCACAGCCATGCCAGCATTTGTTATTGTTTGATTTCCTAATGTTTGCTGTTCTTTCTGGATTAAAATTGGATCTTAGCATTGTTTTAATTTGCATTTCTCTAATGGCCAGAGATGTTGAGCACTTTTTCATATATTTGTTGACCATTTGTATTTCTTCCTCTGTGAAGTGTCTGTTCATTTCTCTTGCCCATCTCTGGACTGGTTCTTTAATTTTAGGAGGTTTAATTTTTTGAGTTCTTTATATATTCTAGATATTAGTCTTCTGTCTGAGGAGGAGTTGGCAAAATTTTTTTCCCATTCTGTAGGTTTCCTCTTCATTCTGCTGCTTGATTCTTTTGCTGCACAGAACTGTGTCTGTTTTATGCTGTTATAACAGAGTACCACATACTGGATAATTTAGAATGAACAGAAATGTATTGCGTCACAGTTCTGGTTGCTGGGGAGTCCAAGACTGAGGGGCTGCATCTGCACAGGCCTTGGTGAGTCATGCCATGGTGGAAGGCCTCAGGTGGAAGGAAAACAGAGGAGAGGAAAGGAGAGGCAAACTCTTCCTTTCATAATGAGCCCACTACTGTAATAATGACATTAATCTGTCCATGAGGTTAGTGCCTAATGACTTAATCATCTCTTAAAAGTCTCACCTCTCAACACTGTTGCATTAGGGATTAAATTTCCAACACGTGAACTATAGAGGACAAATTCAAACCATAGAAGTTTTCATTTCAGGAAATAGACTATTTCTGTCCCACCCATATCGAGACTAAGGTCTAACTTTCCCAATGACACAGTTTCAGAAATCAATAAATCTGTTGTATGTACATGGAAAAAACTTTTATAGGGAGCTAATCAATCCTCTAATCAATGCACAGTTTTCTACCTTCAGTATTCATAAAGGGGATGGGTATCTTAATAGGGATATTCATGATTGCCTGACAGATGAAATCAGAATGATGAATTTTCCTCCAAGCTTTTCATAGTGTCCACTCTACCTGTTCCTAGTCCAATCTTAGATGTTGTTGGTGATGAGCAGCAATGTAGAGGCAGCCTCACTCTGCCCCAGAACAGCAAGAGCCCTGATTGGCAGAACAGCAGGAGTACCCTCCCCATTGGCACTCATTACCAAGGTCAAGTTAAATTTATAATCCGACAAATACATACCAGGTGCCGTGCTATGTCAGGTGCATGAAGAACACTGGAAGTCTTAGTGTTCAGTATAGTAGTTCTCTACACTGACAGATGTCACCATATACCATCACTTATGTGGTGCCACAAGAGGGAGCAGTCTGCCTATCTAGCTTCTCTTCTGTCAGGCCGCTAGGAAAGTCGTGTCACTCAGCCAGCTGTCTGGGACCTGCCCTGTTTTCAGTTTTTCCTTCTCCCCTGAAACTTTTGACTTCTTTGCAGATGGGTAGCTATAAATTGAACCTGGTTCTGCATCTGAAAATACAGCCTTTGAGGTTTGAAGCTTTTATGGATAGTTCTGAGTTCTAACCTTTTGCCTCATTCAGACCCCAATTCTTGGATGCTTTTTCTGTGAGGCTATTTGCCTGCTCTTGTAAGGTTCAAATGAGATGATGGATATGAAAGTGTTAGGGAAACTGCAAGCCTCATGTAAGAATAGTGTCATTTTTAGGGAAGATAGTATGTGTGGTGAGGTAGAAAGTAAGAGTTCTTTGATTCAGAAGGACCTCAGTTCCCGTCCTATCTTTATCATTTACTGTTATGTAATATTTGGAGATTCAGTTAACCTTTGAATCTCAGTTTCCTTTTTTGTTTTTTGTGGGAGCAACAATATTGCCTTTATAAACCTTACTTATAGGTTTATCTTCAGAACCAATTGAGCTAAGGGATGTAAAACTATACAACATACGAATAGCCCTATAAACCTTCGTTTGTTAATTCAGTATGCAGAGAATACATGTGGACATACTTAGACTTTACACAATCCGTAACTATACCATTAGTTATAACTCAGATCATGTATGTAATATACAGAGATGGTCTCCTGTTGTCTAAGAGGAAGGAGCTGGGCATTACCTGGGCGGCACAGGGGCAAACCATACTGGACGTGGAGCAATCTGAGTGCCTAACTTCATGGCTATTTGGCCAACAGATTAGTCAAGTCTGGCATTTCTGTTTTTCACCTTCTCCAAGATTATTTCCTGCTTTGGCATAGGTCATGGGTATAGAAGCTCTCTACTATCTAGTTATATGCAAAACAATAGCATTGTTTCTCTTCTCTCTCTCTCTCTCACTTTTTTTTTTCCTTCTGTGAGGTCGATAGCAATCAGTATGAACCTAAACATGTCTCAAAGGCTGAGGGAAGTAAGTGTCATTGTTTGTGCGAGTTGATTTACCATTAACAAAGTCTTGACTCCAAATACAGTTAACCTGTCTTATTATAACTTTGTTTCTTGGTAAGCTAAAGGGTACAGGTGGTGGTAATTTATTGATGCCCTACTAGGTTTTTTACATATGTCGTCTCATTTAATTCTCTCAGTTTATATGAAAGTGTAGGCAGGCTCAGATAATAAGTAATTTATCCATTCCACAAGGTTGATAATTCAAATTCAGTTCTGTTGATGGAAAGTTAATGTTCTTTTCACAGTAGTACACAGAACCTAGATCTTACATAAGTCCTGGCTGACCATCTGAGCCTCTTAGAACAGTACTACATTGAGATGGAATGAGGTTAGACAGCTTATTTTTTCCTACTTCATCCAAGACAGTTTTAAAATTTATACCAGTTTGAGAGTCTAGAAAAAGCTGGTTTTTGAAGTCTGACCCTATAAGGATGAGTAATGCTATGGACTGGATTATAATGGTGAAGGCCAAATCTCCAATTTGACTATATTTGGAGGTAGAGATTTGAGGAAGTAATTGAGGTCATAACATCATTATAGTGGGGCCTCAATATGGATGGAGTTGGTGGCCGTACAAGGGAGGAAGAGATGACAGTCTTTCTCTCTCTGTCATGTGAGGACACCATAAGAAGATGGTTGTATTTAAGCCAGGCAGAGAGCCCTCACTAGGAATAAAATGGCTGGCACTTTGTCATGGACTTCACAGCTCCCCTAACTGTGAGAAAATATCTGTTTAAGCTGCAGAGTGGTACGAGCAACCCAAGCTGACAAATACAGGTGAGAACAGGAGGAGCAGGTAATACTGAAAGAGAAATCTACACACAGACTACAGTGTCCTCAAACTCTGTGAGAAGAGGAAAATAGTTGAGAAATCAGGAATTTTACAATATTATGCTGTGTGAAATAAGCTAGTTACAAAGGAAGAAATACTGTCTGATTCACTTATATGAAGTATCTAGAGTCGTCAAATTCATAGAGAGAGAAAGTAGAATGGTGGTTGCCAGGGGCTGGGGAGATGGAGGAAAGAGGAATTAGTATTAAATGGTTATAGATTAGTAGTTTTGCAAAATGAAGTGTTCCGGAGATCAGTTGCAGAATAATATGAATGTACTTAATGCCATCGAAGTGTACATTTAAAAACAGTTACGATAATAAATTTTACCACGATTAAAAAGTAAATTAAAAATAACTTTATCTCGCTGGGTGTGGTGGTTCACGCCTGTAATCACAGTCCTTGGGAGGCTGAGGCAGGAGAATTGCTGTGTGAGTTCAAGGCCAGACTCAACTACACAGTGAGACCCTGTCTAAAAAACAAAAAAACAAAAAACAAAAAAACCCCAATTTTATCTCATGCCTTTTTTCGCAATATAAAGTTGCATTATATATTTTGGGGCTTACATGGATGATGGAGTCACTGAGAAAGCACTCAGAGGGATTATAAAGGTCCAGACTCAATACATACCTTTGACTGTTATGGTAGAAGGATGCTGTGTAATAGTTTTTGAAATATATAAAATAATTTAAAAATATAAGTCTATTGCATTTCTTCCATTGATTCATTTTAATTATACTGGCGTGTACAATGAATACAGACAAAATATTTTTTAAAACAGAAAACAAATACTGAGTAAAGGTTTTAACTCATATTTTATTTCTTTATCTTTTGTCAGTGCATTTTAAGGATCTACAACTATACAGAAGATTGAAAAAAAAATCCTCTTATATTCCTTTTTTACGTCTCATTCTGGCCTGCATGCACACCTGACTCAGTTTTTTGTTTATTGCAAAGCCATTCTTCGTTTTTAAATTACAGCACCCTCTATCGAGTTGTCAGCAACATTACATTGTGGCCACTTTTTTATTAGTGGCTGCTTTTCCTTCCGAAAAATAAAAGGCACTTTTTAAAATGCATTAAAGAGATGGGTTCTCTGCAATTTGAATTGCTTGCTATTTGAAACTTATACAAATACTAAGGTACAAATTTATTACAAAGATACAAGTGGTTATGAGTTTGAAGATACTACAAATATATAAGCAAACTTTAAAGCACATTCAGTTTTTTGAATATAGGTAGAAGCAAAAAGACATGAAATAAGTAAAAGAACAAAGTCCAGTTTTTAAAATGAGTAACAAGAACTTGAAAATAAGAAATGTTGACTGGAAATTTCTCTCTGCACAGTATAACCGTTAAAATGAATGTTAGGGGAGTGATTTTACAGTTGTGTACATTCTTGATTTTATTGCTAATTATGCGACCCAAGTTTCTTGTAGCTGTTGGATGCTTTAGGTATGATTAAGTTGTTCTACATCTGCCTGGGCCAGATTGTATGCTCTGTAAGGAGAGAGACTTTACTTGGTTTTCTTTTCTGCTGTCTCCTCTATATGGAGATCTGTGTTTGGCTCATAGTAGGTACTCAGTAAATATTTAATAGTTGACTGAAAAATCTTTGTAGGTAGAAATATATACTTACATCTACTTTATATTTTAGTACAGCACAAAACAGGTTTTTTTTTTTTTTTGTACTGGGATTCGAACTCAGGGCCTCATGCTTGCAAGGCCAGCACTCTAACCACTGAGCTAAATCCCCGGCCCACAAAACAGTTTCTTACAGAATCTCTGTTACTAACTATATGTGGGTGTTAGGGGAATTCAATTTATCCATCACGAGCGATAGAAGATTCCTGAAATATTATACTGAGAGTTTTTGAAACCATTGCTGACTTTCTATGTGATCCTCTCAAGCTAAGGATGAATCATGGGCTCTGTCCCCCGTGTACTATTTCCTTTTTCCTAATAGGATTTTGGGGTTAGAGACCAACCATTGCTACCACTCACCCTTTGCAGCCCTCCTTATGCCATATTCCTTGCTAAATCTTAACTTTTCCTCCATAATGCTAGCAGCATCGCAGAAAGCTTCAGAGTGGAAAGAAACCGGGAAGGTAAGTTATCTGCTATAACTTCATTCCTGGCCATCTGGGATAGTGGTGTTCCTTCTGTCCAGCACCACCTAGATCACCTTTACTGTACTGCACTGCTGATGTGTTAAAATAAAGTATCATAAAGTTTTTTCTATTTTTGTTTTGATCAAACAGTGTTATTTGGTTACCGAAAGGGAAATATATCACATGGAATCTCAAGGAGTCATCATTTGAGGAAGGGCTTTTTAATGGTGGAGGGACTTTGTTGATATAAAAGTTCAGTTTACAAAAAGTTGCAAGCACAATTCAAAGAAGCCCATATATGCTCACCTGAAGATTCCATTCAGGTTTTACCTACTGTCCAAATAATATGTTTTGGATATTATACTTGTCATATTGGTTTAGTGTCCTTCAATTCAGAATAGTTTTTCAATTATTTCTTTATGATCTTTACATATTTGAAGGTCACTGGCTAGTTCTTTTGAAGAATATCCTCAATTTTGTTACACCTCATGTTTCCTCATGATTAGATTTAGGTTATGTATTTTGTTGTGACTATCACAGAAGTGATGCTGTAAACTTGCTTCCTTCATCAGTGGTCCATGATCTTGGTATGTCCTGTCTCTGGTAGCATTAACTTTGAAAATTGGAATAAGATGATATTTTTTAGGTTTCTCTACTATAAATTTATTCATTTGTCATTTGTAATGTATAATATATTGTCCGAATATAGTTTGAAACAAGATAAATATCACATTTTTCTTTCAACCTTCACCCATTGGAGCTAATATTGGTATTTCTTGCCTGAATTAACGATTGTTCCCCTAAGTCATATTCTAACTCCATCATTCCACCAACCGTTATTACTTGGCATTCTTTGGTAGAGAAGAATTTTCTCATCTCATTTGTGTGTGCATCTGTGTACACTGATGAATGCCTGTTTTATTTAATAGGATATAGTATGTGAAAACCATCTATTTTGATGCCCAAATTTTCATAGATTTGGCCAGTAAAAGTCCTTTTAGGCTGACTCTGTGTCTTTTAAACATATCTCCATTCTTTGAGCACTTACTTTCTGGCAAAACATGTTCTATACTCAGCTGTACCTTTGCTGCCTCTGCCTTAGAATCAACTATTTCTCCAAAGTGCTTTAGTTTTTTTGGGGAAAGTATTTAGACAGAAAAATTGATACTAGATGTGTTTATTAGTATACGGATTTACTCCTCTTAGGTCCTGTCAGTAAGCTGACCTGTGAAATTATGTAAGCATTTACACACAGTATATACACACCTTTATATTTTTATATCTGAAGATATTTACACACATAAACTCATATCAGTACCACTAGTTGCAATGCAACACTACAGATTTAATTGTAACTTGACCCTTTTGATATTTGTAACTCATTTTTCTGACAGCAAGAAGCCTATCTCTTGTTATACTTAGTATTTTCATTTGCTTGGTTCCCTTTATTCCCTTGGATGTGACTACTCTCCAGCCCCATCAATGGCTGCTGCTCTGCTCAACCAGATTCCTTCCCTGAGCTTTGGCTTCTACCCGGCATCTTTCCTCACTCAAGTCAGCCTAGTGGCTTTTAACTTGTAAAGCAAGAGGAAAAGAATGAAGAAGGTAAATAAGGAGAAAGGAGAGGAGAGGTAGAAAGAAAGAAAGAGGGAAGGAAGAAAAAAGAAAGAGGAAGAAAGGTATTTATATAAGCTATAAGTATGTAATTTTTTTATTAGTGCATGTTTGTAGTACATAATGATTACATTTCTTATGAGGAATTGGTACATGTACATAACACATACACATCTTTTTTTTATTTTTATTTTAAACCAAGAACATGTATTGGTACATTCTACATACAATGGTCACATTCATTACATTTATTCTGTACCTATACATGGTGCATCTTGGTTCTCCCCCCTCTCCCCTGCCCCTCCCTTCTGCTCCCTCCCTCCCTATTTACAGCTGGTTCATTCATCATTTTCCACATTTTCCCTTTCCCCTCTCTTTCCCCTGTTGCCTTTCTGCTCACATACACATCTTAATTCTTTTTTCATTCCCTTCTCCTCCTCTGCCCTCATCCTTCCATCTCTTGAAAGCATTCCCAGTCGTAAAAGATCAGTCTACCTACATCCTACTATATATGTTTCATTTTGTTCTTTGTATTTTAGATTTCCCATAAAGAGAAACCATGCAATATTTAAGGTTGTGTGTTGATTTATTTCACTTAAAATTATGATTTTAAGATGCATTCATTTTCCTAAAAATGACTCAAAGTTATTCTTCTTTATGGCAGATTAATTCTCCATTGTGTATCGACACCATATTTTCTTTATCCTTTCATGTGTTTGTGGACATACAGGCTGCTTTCAAGATCTAGCTATTACAAATTGTGCTGCTTTAAAAATGGGTATGTCTTTAAAACTCAGGAAGATACTGAGAAGGAGAATAGCTGGGTCAAATGGAATTTCTAGATTTGGTTTTTTGAGGAATCTTGATACTGATTCCTATAGTGATTATACTAGTTTATATTCCCACCAGCAACATAGAAGGGTTCCTTTCTCCTCTGCAGCCTCACTAGCATTTGTTATTTGATTTCTTGATGAGAGTCATGCTCTGGAGTAAAATGGAATGTCAGTGTTGTTTTAATTTGCATTTCCCTAGTGGCCAGCGATGTTGAACCTTTTTTCATGTGTTTATTGGCTATTATATTTCTTCTGAGAAGTGTCTGTTTTTTTCAGTTGCCCATTTTTTCATTGGATCTTTTATTTTGGGGATCTAAGTTTTTTGAGTTCTTTACATATTCTAGTGTTTTATGAAGTTGGGTACACTGTATTTTGGCACATATATGTTCATAATTGTTATCTCTTCCTGTTGAGTAATTCCATTAGCCACTGTATAGTTACCTTCTTTGCCTCTTTTTTTGTTTTTTTGGTGCTGGGGATCCAACTCAGGGCCTTGTGCTTGCTAGGCAAGCACTGTAACCACTGAGCTAAACTCCCAGCCTACTTTGCCTCTTTTGATTAGCTTTGGCTTAAAGTTCACTTTGTCTGAAAATATGTAGCTACTTCTGCTTGTTTTCAGGCTCCTGTTGCATGGAATATTATTTTCCATCTTTTCACTTTTAGTCTATGAATTTCTTTTTGGGTTAAATAGGTCTTTTACATAGTTACAGCATACCATTGGGTTTTGTTTCTTGATCCATTCTGCTAATCTGTGTCTTTTGATTGGCAAATTGAGAACATTCACATTGATATTTATATCTGATAGGTATTGACTTATTCATGTCATTGTATTATTTTCCTGTTGCTGTTTTCCTTCCTTTCCCTTCTACTTAATTCCTTGCCCTACCTGGTATATTCATTCTATTAGACCTTTTGGCACTGTTAGCTTTATTGTATCTTTCCAGGATATCCTTGAGAACTTGGAGCACTGGTTTGGTGGTCATGAAATTCTTTGGGCCCTCTTTATCATCAAAATACCTTATTTCACCATCAATTTTGAAAGATAATTTTGCAGGATTTATAAGTCTGGGTTGTAAGTTGTTTTCTTCTCGGGCTTGAAATATTTCACTCCAGTCTCTCCTGGGTCTAATGCTGCAGGCAAGGTCCATACTTTCTCTCCTGGGTCTGTTGACTCTCTCCTTAGGCACTGGCCTCATGCACAGTCAGCTGGGTTGGTTGATCAGTGTCTCTGCTGCCCTGTGCCAAAGGGAAACAGAACCCAGACTTGGCAGATGGCTGCAGTGGGGTGTGGAATCCATGGTGTGGAGTTGGTCAGGGGCAAATGTGCGGGCTGTTGCACCATCATCCCCTTTCTTTTTGCAAAAGATCTATCTACCTTTTTCGTATTATCTATCTTTTATTCTCTTCTTTATTCATATTTTCGGTTTCTCATTTAAGAGAAATCATAGGCTGTTTAAGCTTATGTGTCTAATTTATTTCACCTAACATTTCTGTCTCAGGGCGCATCCATTTTCCTACAAATGACTCAAGTTTATCCCTTATGGTAGAGTAGTACTCTACTGTGCATAAATGCCACATTCTCATTATATCCATGTTTGTAGTAGCACAAATCCTAATAGCTAAGTCTTGGAAATGATGTGAATGTCCATCAACAGATGAATGGATAAGTATAGAATTTGGATCAAATTTCCTTGCTTATTTATTGTTATATGTGTAAATTATTATTCACATTTAAAAATATAGTCTTTGGGGTATAATTCAAATAAATTTTGAAAAACTGAGGAGTCAACACAGTCTTTTAATTTTCAGAATGTCACATTGCAGTTTTAATTCAGATTTGAAATCAATCCAAATGTTTTAAAGTGTGAACTATTTACATGACTTAGTATGATTTAATAATGGTGATTTTCCAGTAAAGTGCCATGTTTTTATGATCAAGGGTTTTTTGCATGTATTTTGAAGCTTGTTTGGGGTTAGTGGACAGGATGGACAAGAGACAGAATTCATCTTCTTATCTGGAATTCTGTCTCCTAAATTTAATAGAATTTCCAATTAGCTTAATGTGATATGAATGAGTCAAAACTTTAAATGATTATTTTCTAATAAAGACTACTAGAACATCCAAGTTCAACACTCATTATATGATAAAATTATCTTTCCATAGGTGGTGATGAGTTTATACTGAACCCATCAAATTTTCTGTTACAGCCTGCTTCGATTGCTCAAATTTGAGAGAGCAATGATAAGAATTTTGAAATAGAATGGGTCCTTGTGGAGAGGCTAATGGTTTGATGTTATTAGCATCACACAAAAAGAAAGCAGCTCAGTTAATGGTTAAACATGGTTACCTACTAAAACTATGAGACTTTATAATGATTATTCAAGATCCTTTCTAGCTCCAAGGAATCCAAAGTAAGTTCTGAAAGAGGTCTTCAAGGACCAAAATTGATAACGTCTAAAGATTCATCCAGTGGAAAATGATAATACATGAGAAGGCTAGAAGATGAGAAAAGTAGAAGAAGCTGAATTAGGCTAAACTCTAGACTTTGTTCCTGACCACAGCAATGAATTAGGATAAGGAAGTGTGAGTGTGTTCAGGGTTTTTACACTTGGCCTCTGTAGGAACTGCTGACCTTTAGGATTTACCAAGAGATATGGTCAGGGAAGGCCTCTCTCATACAAATGTTTAAATGTTTATATAAATTTTTCTTCTCTTATGCAGAAGGTTGCTAGTGTTAATCCATGTTTTATCTTTGTGCTAGCCTTCCATCACTGTAACAAATACTTGAGATAACCAACATAAGAAAGTTTATTTTGGCTTACAGTTTGGGGGATTGCAGTCCATGACCAGGTGGCCCCATTGCTTTTAGGCCTCTGGTGGGGTTGCTGAATGGTGGTGGGAGGGAACACAAGATGAAGAAAAACTTTGCACCTCGGGGCTAAGAAGTGGAAAAGAGAGAGACTGGGATAGTCCCACAGTGCCCTTTGAGGGCTTGCCTCCAATGATATTAAGGCCTCCCACTAGGTTCCATTTTTAAAAGATTCTACCACCTCCCAAGCCTTTGACACGTGGACTTTTGAGGGATTTTCCAGATCCAAGCTATAGCAATCTGTATGCTGTTTCTCAATCTCTTATAAACATATTTTTGTAAAATACAGTAAAAATAAATTACCAGGCAAAAGATAGCCCCAAGTTTTTATTATTAGATTCAACCAATAAAAATTGCTATAAAGTTTGTCAATCCTTCATCTCAGTGTCTCACTTTACTTGTTGCAGACAGGTGAGAGCATGGAGATTGGTACTGGAGAGCAAGCCACACTTTGAATGTTATTGCTGACCACTAGCAGGGCTTTTCAAACTTTAGTGTATGAAATGATCATCCGGGGCTGTTGTTTAAGAGCAATTCTTATTTAGAAGTCCTGGGACAGGACTGAGATTGTGTATTTCTGACAATCTATCAAGTGACCCTCATGTTGCTGGTCTGTGGCTCACAAATAACAAGACTTAAAGTCTAAATACTTTATAAATTGTTTCATTTGGTTTTCACAATGGTCTTTTGGGCTAAGAATTCTTATTCCACTTTGCTCATGTTTAAGATGCGTTTTTAATATATGTTTGTTTGGTTGGTTTTTTTGGGGGGGAGGTGCTGGGGATTGAACTCAGGGCCTTGTGCTTGCGAGGCAAGCGCTCTAACCACTGAGCTAAATCCCCAGCCCCAATATATGTTTGTGACACATAAGAATTACATTCATCTTGAGGAACTGGTATATGTACATATTGTATCTAGATCACTTTTGTTCTCCCACCCTGCCGTCCTTTCTCCCTCCTTTGCCCGATTCCCTTCCTGTCACCACAGAGCCTACATCCCTGTTTCCTACCATCTCTTTTATTTCACTCTTTTAAGTTATTTATATTTTGGGCTTCTATTATGGTTTATATCTAGATGTTCTTCCTAAAGACTCTTGTGTATCCTTTTATGCAAAATGCATTTAGTCCATCTCTAAGAGTTGCCAAAATCCTAACAGTTTCAGCATTGCTGAAAAGTCCAAGTCCAAAGTCTCTTCTGGGATTTAAGGCATTCTCAGCTGTGAGCCTTTGTAAAAATCAAAAGACAGTTACACATTGCCAACATACAAAGCCACGGAGTAAATATTCCATTCTTAAAGGGAGAAATAGAGGGATAGAAAGAATGAGACCAAAGAAAGATCGAAACCCAGCAGGGAAAACATGAAATCCTGTAGTTCTGTGCCCAGCACTTGGGGCAAGATATGGTGAGATATGAACTCCAAAGGGTGTGCGCAGCCCCAGTCCTATGGCATTGTCAGTGGTTGCAGATCTCATAGCTTCTTTTTAGGTCTGGCTTTGCTCACTCTGGCTTTCCTCAGCTGTTCGATGTTTCTGGGTTCTTGCTGGCAAAACTGAAAAGTTTTAAAATCGTTCAACTGTGCCCTTTGTGCTTCATTCTCAGTGCAGAACTGGCTAACAGTACCCATGCCACAGCCTAAATGCTGATCTGTCTTGAAATTTTCTCTACCAGTTTAGTCTGCCACTCTTAATCTCAAACTCCCACAAAATCTCAGGACATGAGCAAAATGTAGACAAATTTTCTGCCAGAGCACAGCACACATGGCCTGGAGTCAAAATGGCAATGGAGTCCTTGTTCCCAATGGAAAATTCCTGAGACTGGCCTTTATCATCTGCACTTCTGTCAGCATTTTGGTCTTCTGAGCTCTGACTAGAATCTGGGTTCATCAAGCTGGGTTCACAGCATTCTAGGGCTGCTTCTCCAGCAAGCACTCCCAAATCTTTTCAAACTCCTCCTGAAAACTACTTCTGAAAGCTTCTGAACCACATGGTCAGGTAGCGTCACAGCAACAACCCCACTCTTGGTACAAGAATCTATTTTACTTTCTTCATCACTGGGACACAATACCCAGCACCTGCAAAATAAAGGAGGAGAGGTTTATTTGGGTTCACAGTTTGTAGAGGTTTCAGTCAATAGCTGACTGCAAGGTGGGATGGCAGGGCAGAGGAGCAGGGCAGAGGAGAGCTGCTCACAACACAGTGGCAGGGAAGCAGAGAGAAGAGTGAAGAGACAAACCAGGAAAAGCTTTTCATACTAGAGAAACCACGTGATATTTAACTTCTGTATCTAATTTATTTCATTGAAAAGATCCAATAAAAAAGCAAGCAATTGACATGAATAGATACTTCTCAAAAGAAGAAGTACAAATGGCCCATAAGTGCATGAAAAAATGTTCATCATCTTTGGTCCTTAGAAATGCAAATCAAAACACTGAGAATCCATCTTACTTTAGGAAGAAAAGCTATTATCAAGGACTTGAAAACAACAAACCCTGATGAGGTTGTGGGGGGAAAGGAACCCTTTTACGTTGGTGATAATGTAAATTAGTACAACCACTATGGACATAAGTACAAGATTCCTCAAAACCAAAACCCAAAGATTTAAAAATCAGATTTATTGAGATACTTGATGTAGAATAAACCAGTCATAGCCAACAGTTTGTGACAAAGTTTCTGACAAACATAGTTGTGCAGACCCCACCATGTAGGGCAGTTCTGTCACCCCCTAGAGCTCCTACAAACCCCTTTATAAACAACTCCTGGATATCTACTCCCTAGCAACTACTGATCTATTTTCTATGCCTATAGTTTTGCCTTTTCCAGAATGTTTTACAATGTATTGTGCATGTTTCAGTAGTTTGTTCCCTTTTTTTTTTTTTTTTTTTGGTGCTGGGTATCAAACTCAGGGCCTTGTGCGTGCAAGGCAAGCACTTTAACCACTGAGCTAAATCCCCAGCCCCAGGACTCTGGTATTTGGTCTAATTCCGGTGTCTTTTTCTCCCCTCTCCTCCCCCTGCAGTAGTGGGGAATGAACCCGAGGCCTCCAGCATTCTAGGCAAGCTCTCTAGCACTGAGCTACATCCTCAGCCCAGCACTCAAGCTGCACAGAAGGAAGTTCTGACACACCCGGGTAATCAGCACCACCCACCTTGAGGGGGAGGGGCCTGGGTTTTTTTTTAATCCCAGCTGTGGGCAGAAACTCCACAGGCTTTATCACGGATCACTTTAACTACGCTGTTTACTAAGGCAGGCCATCGTTACACGGCCCGCCTGAACGGATGTTAATCTTTTCTGCAACGGCACCCCGCTCTCCGCCGCCGCTCTAATAGATATTTTCCGATTTTACTCTTTGCTTAAATAAGATTTCCCGTCTCAGGTGTGCAGCTAACCACTTCCACTTCTTTTTTGCTAATGCAAAACGTCTAGAAATATATAAATGTCTGGCGTTACACGAACAGGTTTGCGATCTTGTGAGACAGGCCGGACGTGGGTGGCCCAGTTCACGCGGAGAGAAACGCCTTTGGGCAGTGTGCCCAGACTCCGGTCAGGGGGTCTGGAAGTCGAGTAACCTGAACTTGAAGTCACTCTCTGCTGCCCGAGCCGGTAACACCGTGAAGCCGAGGCCCACGACTTTGGGGGGGGGGCTGCCTCCCTCCCAGGAGAATTCGGGCCGAGTAGAGCTCGACCCCGGGACCCCAGCCCCGGGCGCCGCCACTTCCTGCCCGCTCGGGCTCCTCCCAGTAGCAGCCGGCGGCCACTCCCCGCGCGCGGAGCGGGCGCTCGCAGCCTGGCCGTTCGCCTAGCCGAAGCCTCGCCTCCCGCCGACGCCCCAGAGGCGCCGGGCCCCTCCCAGCCAGGCCTCGCCGGGTCCTGGGCGCGCCCAGCCGCCCCGGGCTCGGTGACTTCCGTCGGCGGCCCCGGCGCTGCGGGACCATGCTGCGCTGGCTGCGGGGCGCCGTGCTGCCCGCGGCCGCCTGCCAGGATGCGGAACTGCCCACGCGCTACGAGACACTCTTCCAGGCGCTGGACCGCAACGGAGACGGCGTGGTGGACATCGGCGAGCTGCAGCAGGGGCTCAAAAGCCTGGGCATCCCACTGGGCCAGGACGCGGAGGAGGTGGGTCGCGGCCGAGCGGGGAGGCCGCGGGCCTCCGACGCCTCGAGACCCGGGAGGGCGGCGGCCCGGGCTCTGCCGGAAGGAGGGCGCTGAGCTCCCGACCCGCGCGGGGCTCCGAAGCGCGCGGAGTCCTATAACTGGACTGGGTCCGAGAGCTGCGGGTATTTTTCCGGTTCAGAGTAGTGTTGAGAACGCTCTGGCCCTGGATGCGGTTAAAATTTGAAACCCTGTCCCGCAACACTGGCTTTTTTGTGCCTTAGCAAATATTTAATCATTTTTTTTTAGCTGTCATATTTAAGTGAGTTCCAAATTCTTCTGCCAAAGATACACCTTATATCTCTTTGAAGTTGCTTTGTTTCACAGCTCAAATTACTGTTTCAAGACTGTAAACCAGTCGTTCATCAACTTGTTGAGAAGTGGCGACGTTCCATTGTTTAAGACATTCTTAAGTTAACGACCTACTACACATACCGGTCTGCAAGTTTGACCTGTTGCTGAGTAACTTCACCTTCTCTGAGTCACTTAGTTGTGCCCCACATCATCACCCTTAGCAGGGTAGGGATCCAGTAGTATTTGGACCGCCTCCAGCCCAGGAGGACAACTGTGGCATTCTCTACCCGGAGGGGAAGTGGATTGGGTTACTATGAGGGCCAACAACTGCTCTGTAGTTATATATCTAAACCCCTCTTTCAATGTTTTTAGTATTATAGGCTGCTTCAGTTTCCTGTTTCTTTTAAAGTCAGATTTGATAAGATTTTTTTTGGAGGGGTTCCCATTTCCCCCATGATTCGTATTATTAAGATTTTATAAAACTTCTGGCTTTATCTTTAGGGAGAGTTTGTATTTCACTTCTGATCCGTAGCCTTTTGGCTCCCTTCGATCTTTGCAAGGCTTGTCAATTTTATTAATACTTGGTAAGAACTAACTTTCGGTATTTTTGGCTTTGATGTCTCTTTGTTTTCCACCACTAATTTATGTTTATTTCCTTTTACTTTGGGTTTACAGTTGCTCTTTTTCTAATTTTTTGAATCAAACACATACCTCGTTAATTCGAAGATATAATATCCCCTTAATAATTGCTTTAGCATATCTCTCAAGTATTTGGGAGATTATTTAATTTTTTTATTTAGTTCCAGGTATTTTCTAATTACAATATGATTTCATCTTTGACTCATGAAACATTTAAGAATGTGCTTTTTATATGACCTAATATATGTTTTTGAATAGTTTTTTAAGAAAAATGTGAATAAAATAGACAAACCTCTGGCAGGATTTTTGATTAAGAAAAAAGAGAAAGCACATAAAACCAGGCACTTGAAAAGTTGTTTTTACCAAGATTTATGGATATATTATAAAATAAGTTGTATAAAAATATTGTATATAAACATATAGAACAGGATGATGTATATATACCTATACTGTAGTATAGGTATATATTTGTACATATACGTAAAATTCTTACATACATTCTTTTATGTGTATGTACAAAATACATTTTATTCACATTTGTAATATCACTCCATGTGCTCATGGCCAGGCATTGTTAACCATTCCCAGGATTCTTTGTTTGGCTGTCACACTGCTCCATAAAAGGTCAGTGATGGTTATTTCTGGATGAAATAGGAGTTAGATTATTTTTCTACTTTTTCCTTTCCATCTTTTATATTGTTTCAATTTAGAAAAATACATGCACATTATTTTTTATTAGGGACAAAGTTACTATTATTTTTGATGAATATTGCCTCCTCTGTAGTGTGCCTTTCTGGGCCACCCTCCAAAGAAGAGTTGACTACATGCTGCTATGTATAGTCCATTGTCTTTTATATCACTACTGTTATAACTTGATTATTATAATTTATAATTTGATTATTGTGCCCTCCACGAAGACCAGGCCTCTTGAAGATGAGGGTCCCATCTTATACATCAAATCAAAGTAGTACAAAATGATTTAAGGCTGTGATATCCCAACAAGGCAGTGGCCTATTTTTTAATAATTAAAAAAGGGCAAAATTTAATTTTAAATCAAATTGTTAGTGTTTCTATTTCTAGCATAGGTAGGTTAAGATATCCAAAGTATGTTACATAGTCCCTAGATATGCTGGATAAAATAAGCATCTATTCACATGCATAACTAAACTTGTAAAAAAAAATAAGGAAAATTCAGCTGGACTGCTTGAGCATAAGTCTTGATTCCATTACTTCTACTAGTTTTCTCAGGGCAATTTTCTTAACCTCTCTGGCCTCGGTTTCCTCATCTGTGACAGAGGTAACAATAATATCACCTCGTAGAGTTATTTATTGTGAAGAATACATGAATTAAAATATTCAAGTGATTATAACAATGCCTGCTGCCTAATAAACATTCAAAAACTGCTAGCCTTTAAATAATCTAATCCTGTTACTACATTCACTAGTGAAAGAAGGGTGTCAGTATCTTTGTATGATTGTGGATTTGCCAGCTTCTCTTTACAATTCTGCTAGTTTTCCCTTTTCTATTTTGAGGCTATACTACTGGCATATTCAAATTTAGCCCTGTTACATCTTCCTGGTGAAATTGCTCCTTTAATTATTATACACTTGCTGGGGATTTAGCTCAGTGGTTAGAGTGTTTGCCTCGCAAGCATGAGGCCCTGAGTTCGATTCCCGGTACCAAAAAAAAAAAAAAAAAGAAAAAAAAGTAAAACTATAAAAACATAATAAAAGTTTAATTATTATACACTTTTGCCTGCCCTTGTAGGATAGTTCCCTCATTTTTCAAATGCCTGAATCATTCGTTGCCTGAGCCAGAGCTTTCCTGTCAGCCAGGTTGTATTCCCAGGTCTCCGCTGGAGAAATCGTTAGCATTTGGGCCCCCACCTTGTGCAAAGGATGACATTTGCCCCACACTCTCCTTAGGGTGGATGCGCTTCACCTGGTGGGCAGTGCAAGCCAGTCCCCACACCCACCTTCCTGCTTCCTGCGTGGCCCAGTCCTGGTGCTAATTGCATCAGTTCCGCCCTTCTGAGGAACAGGAGCCAGGAAGGGATTGCATGTGCACAAGATTCATTGAGGGAAATGGCTGTGAATAAGAGGGGGGAACAAAAGTGACTCCAGAGGGTCTTTCGATTATGATGCAAATTTAAGAAAAGTACGAGAAAGAAGGATTAGTTTAGGAAGAACTCTAGATTGGAATATAGTTCTTAGAAAGTCTCAAGTAGGTTCGTGGGGAGTCACTAAGGACCTGCTGTCTGTTAGGGGAGTCCCGCTTTGGCTGCCCAGCGCTACCCCCAGAGTGTGCCTAGTCACTGGAGAAGTCCAGGGCAAGCACGGACTTCGCATGAGCTGCAGTGGCTCAGAGGGCCTCAGGTGTGGCAGGTGTAGTATATCTGTCAACTCTGCTGCTCCAGCCGGGCTTTATGGAGGTCTGGCTGAGCTGCTTAACTTGCCACCACTGATGAGGAAGTGTGTGGGAGAGATCTGCTTCTTTACGTAGCTTCAGGAAAGAGCTCCTTTCTGTTTCTTGGCCTCTCTTTTCGAGGGAGGTCAGTGGCATGAATTTAAGGCCCTGTTGCTTCAGTTGGTCACAACTACTACTCCCTTCCTTTCTTAACTATTTTAAATGCCCTTTACTCTTAGCTATAATCTCTATGGGTCTTTGTGACTTACTTCATTCCTGAGGGGCCTGAGCGTCTCAGGCTGGTGTTAGTGCGTGTGCTCATTCATAGGTGTACTTAGTCAAGGGGAACTCAGGCTGCATCCGTGTGAATCATCTCAGTTCCATCCATATTACTCTGTCTCCATTGTGTAAAAGTTGCACAGCCTCCTGCTAATTGGGTCAATTTATGTCTACTAAAATAGTGACTTCTCTTCTTGTCTGTTGATTCTTGGCCACAAAGAGTTCAAAATGTCCTGGTGGCAACTGTAGCTTGTAGTTCAGTGTGACACTTGTTCCCTAACAAGAATATATTCTATGTGGGGACCAGAAACTCACCCCGCAGAGCTGAGAGCTGTAGGAACAGGGAACACACAGTCTTTCAGTGGGCCACCAGGAGTGACGTAAGTGAGGCCACAACTGCTTCCACCTCTTGGTTGCAGGACTCATATTCTTCCTACGGGGGCACCTCCCAAAGCCATGTGGCGGTCTCCCACTTAGTGCATATGTGTGGACAGGAGGTGGCAAGGCCTCTTTGCCAGATGCTGTCTCTTAGTAAGTTGTGCTATAAGTTCAGCTGTGCTTTCTTTAGGCCATTCCAGAGTTCTGTGAGATTGACTGCTTCTGCATGGTGGGGGCTGTGTTTTGAATTTGTGCCCCGGAGTTTATTCCCCAGTTGTTTAGTTAATGGTATTTGCAGAGAGGAGGCTTCGGGAAGTAATTAGGATGGGCTCAGTAGGTGGGGCACCTCTGTCTCAGTAGTGAACAGCTTTGTAAGAAGAAGAGGAGCACTGCTTGCTCTGTCTTGCCACATGATGACTTCCTTAATGTTAAGATGCAGCAAGAAGGTCCAAGTGCTGAGCAGATACCGACACTGTGCTCCTGGATTTCCCAGACTCCAGGATCACAAGCCAAATAAACTTTTTTCTCTATAAATTACTTGGTCTTAGCTATTTTGTTATAGAGGCAGAGAATGGACTAAGACATGTGGTATTATGTGATATGGCCAGTGACTTCCTTGGCCGTGGGCCACCTCGTGGACTTTATTTGCTGTGAACTGGACAGGCTATGTGCTGCGGTACAGAAATCCATACACATTCTCACCTCAGGCTATTTTCCTTCCATACAAGGGAAGGGAATCTTCACTCTGAAGATCGTCCTCTTTTTTAAGGCCACTCCTAGATGTTGTCATAATGCAACAGCTGTGCAGTTTGATTTTGCACACACGTACTCAGCTGACCTTTCAGTTAATCAAATTCCAGCTTTTTCCTCCTCAAATTAAGTTGTTTGCCATATTTTCGTAGTCACTGTTCTTACTGTATCTCGCTTAGGTGAGCCTTAAAATCATAGATGGCATAGGACCTTGAACTGAGTAAATTACTGTTATGGACTGAATATTTATGTGTCCTCTTCCCTCATTCATATGTTAAAATGCTAACTCTTGATGTAATGGTGGGACCTTGGTAGGTGATTAGGTCAGAGAATAGACTCATCTTGAATGGGATTTATGCCCTTCTAAGAAACCACAGAGAGCTCCCTCGCCTCTCCCACCAGGTGAAGACGCAATGAGAAGAACCAGAAAGTGAGCCCTCACCAAATGCTGAATCTGACAGTGCGTCGATGCAGGACTTCAGTTTCTAGAACTATGACAAATAAATGGTTGTTGTTAAGCCAGTATGTATTTATAGGAGCCCAGATGGACCAAGACAATTTCCAAGAGCAAGAAGGGATGTTAAAAGAGTTCTCTCCCTGTAACCTTGTTCGAAGTTGAGCTTTACTCTACTTATTCTTGAAATACAGTTATTCTTCCTGCCTGTTGGACAGAGCTTTTAACAAGAGCACATGTGATGGATATGAAAGTTCATGTTAAAAAACCTTTAAAATATGTTGTCACACATATGTACAGGGCACACACTCCTTGAGGACCCCATCCCCATGAGAATCACCTGTACTCTGAGTGATTAGGCAGTGTCAGAGCAGTGGTTGGACTGGTCTAAGGACTCTTCTAATTCTTTTGATTCTCTGTGTAAAGAAGAGACATTTTACAACCAGAAATGGAGTAGACTCACATACAAAAATAGCGGCAAAGCAAATGTTCATTGCTTTGATTGGAATTTTCAGTTTTACTCCATGAGATAATTCCCCTGTTAACAAGAAAGCTTTATTCCATTAATATAGCCTAGAGGTAGCCAGCAACTGTGGTGTGCTCCGGGAAGCTCAGCACTCTGGGAGGCTGCGGTAGAGGATCACAAGTTCGAGCCCAGCCTGGGCAACTTAGAGACTTAGGGAGATCTTGTCTCAACATAAAAAATAAAGAAGGGCTTGGGATGTAGCTCAATGTGAAGGCTCTAGGTTCAATCCACAGCACTGAAAAAAAAAAAAAAAGATTATAGTGTAAGAAAAAAATGGAATTCCAGCAACATTCATGTGAAATGTTCTAAAATATGTAGTCTATATCTTTTGTGTTTTCACCTGATTTATGTTCTGAAATCTGATGTTATCCTTTTCTTGCGTAAATAAAGTATTTCCAAAGGGGTAAACAAATGGAAGAATTCCTTAGGCATAAAATGTCCTTCCCGTCTTGGCCCCAGCTGGTCACCTTCCCAAACCCCCTATTTTGTTTGCTGCCCGACTGGCCACAGCCATGAGCATTTATCCCTTTCTTTTTTTCTTTTCTCTTACTGAGATTTCTCTCATTCCACCTGGTAAATTATTACCATCATTTAAAGCCTCACCTCACTTTTATAATTTCACCCTCATCTAGAGTTACTTCCTTTATCAGTAGTCCAGTTATAGCATCTAGAAAGAAATAATCTTTCATAAGACAACATTCTTGTAAGGTTCTGCTTCACTTCCTTTATTTACTTATTTTTTTCATTTGCCAAGAACATGTATTGGTACTTCTTTTGACCACTCTTAGTTGAGAAATCTTCTCTTCCCTGAGATAATTATAGGATTTATTGAAGAAGAAGCAAAAAGATTTGCTGAGAAAGTTTGAAGACTCACTGAAATGTGGATCATTGGGTTTATTTATTATGTATTACCTGTTGTGGTGGATATAGTGGTTATATTATGGGTGATAAAATCAGACCAGGGTTCAAATGCTTTTACCATTTGCTGGACTTGTGACCTTGGGCAAATTACTTAATCACTGGAAGCCTCAAATATAAACTAGGAATGTTTAAGAACTCACACAATAACTTCATGCAAATATTAAATTCAAGCCAGGTACAGAGGCTCAGGCCTATAATCTCAGCACTCTGGGAGGCTGCGGCAGGAGGATCACAAATTCAAGCCCAGTTTGGGTAAAACCTAACACATTAGCGAGACCCTGTCTCAAAAAGTTTTTAAGTTATTTATGTTTTTGAATAGTGCCGGACAGTGTTCAGTAAACTGGGGATTCAGTGGTGAACAAGACCAAGAGAGTTAGTCATTGTATTCTTGAACTCTCTTTATAGTAGGTCTGTGTGTGTTAATTGATTAGGTGAGGAATAAGAAAATAAACAAATAATGAACAGGGTAATTTAAAAAAGTAGAAAGAGCATATGGGTGTTGTTAGAAGAGACTATCAGCCTTGTGGTTTGCTCTCTTCTATCTTTTCCAAAGTTGATTCAGCTATTTTCCTTGTTACCCTGGCCATGGCTTGGGTCTTTCCTGCTTGGTGTTAGAGATACCTCCACCAGATGCCTATTTCCAGTCTGTGGCTCTGTGCCACTACCTGCTTTCTTTGCAGTGCATGGAAAAAGACAGTTCCCCTACGGATTGCAAAACCCTCTTTTGTGGGAGAATTTATTCTTGATTGGGTCACAGCGCATCTTGTAAAACTGCGAGCCAAATAAACTTTTATTCTTTATAAATTACTTGGTCTTAGATACTTTGTTACAGTGACAGAGAAGGGACTTAGATGTGATACTCTGTTATATGGCCAGTGACTTCTCTGTCCATGGGCCAAGTGGTGGGGCAGTAGCTCAGTGTGTAGATATTTGGGACTGCTCAGCACCTCTGGGGTAAGCGCTTATTGCACAGTCTACAGTAGCATTTGCAACTAACCATGGTGCGACCTCTCCCTACAGGGAGACCTGTGAGTATGTCAAGGACTTGTGATGGCCCTCTTTGTGTTCTCAATACTCCATGTGCCCATTGTATAGAGCCTTTAGAGAAGAGCCGAATTCAAGTTTCTTTATAAATTTTAGTATTCAACTTTTAAAAGAGTATACCATTTAGGAAAATAAGTTACATGAAGGTGGGGAGTTTTAAGTGCTTAACTCTACCCCCACACTTGAGTGGAGCAGAATGAGGGCCTGTAGGAAGCCAGGGCCCTCTGTGGTTCTGGAGGGGTGGATTAAGAAGCCACAAGTACTGTCGATGAATATTGCCCACCTTCTCTGTTGGACCCCAGCTCATTCTCCCCCTTCCGTCCACTTTGAGATTATCCTCCTGTGTACTGTAACATTTGCCCTGGAGCACTTACAGATGTTGGATGAAGTTAAAAGGTTTAAAAACTGAGTGGTGACTCATGCTTGCAATCCAGCACTCTGGGAGACTGAAGCAGGAAGATTGCAAGTTCAGGCACAGCCAGGCAACATAGTGAGACCCTGTCTCAAAGTAAAAAAAATACCAAAAAAGGGATGGGGATGTAGCTCATTATGAAGGCCCTGGGTTCAATCCCCAGTACAAAACAAAAACAAAAAACCAAACCCAAACAAAAAAAACCCCAAATTCCAAAAACAATAAACAGAAAACCCCAAACCAAACCAAAACCAAAACAAACAAAAACAACAACGGCAACAACAAATTGAGGGTGGCAGGTGGAAATGAAGGATCACAGAGGCAAAGGCCCACATGAATGAGTGGCAGATTTTCATTCAGTTTGCAGTTTTTACAACAGCAGATCCGCTGCCTCATCCTTAGAAAGAGTCCCAAATACGTGCGACCTAATCACGTTAAAAAACGTTCGGCAGATCTCTGCCACTAGGCATTAACGTGCAGCAGTCCATGTCTCAACACTACTTATTTCCTGTACTGGGGTCTCTCCACAAGTTTCTGGGGAAGGGGCGTGAGTCGGTACCTCGGCCACTCTCGCCGTGGAAGTAGGGCTTCTGATCCGCCGGGCTAGCGGTGCCGCCGGACTCTGTGGGACCCCAGGGCCCTGCTCCTGCCTCTGGTGCCCGGAGCCCTAGCAAGGGCCCTGGCCACACGCTCTCCTTCCTGTGTGGTAACCACTGCAGATGCTTTGTCTCCAGCATGCTGCTATTTTAGGTGTCTTCCTACTGCGCTCGGGGTAGTAGATACCCTCCGTCCCACCCTTGGGGAACTCACAGGGCTGCAGTGTGGACACCCGAGACACCGCAGATGGATTCTTTCTCTAGAGACCTCTTATGGTCTTTCTCTGGAGACCTTCGCAGTATAATGAAGATGGAACCCTGGGCATTTTTCAAATTCAGGAAGGCTTAGAGGATTTAGTGGTATTTGAATCACTGGAGGAGGAGCAGGTGGGCTTCACCAAGGTTCTAATCAGAGAGATGTTGCAGCCAGGAGCCCTGGAGAGGCCTCCCGCAGAGGAGTGAGGCGAAGTCTGCACATCCCAGAGCTTGACCTGGGCCGGCTGCAGTATTTCTGTGGCTTCTTGGTGTTACTGTTTATTAGGAATAATCTAATCTAGCTAGTGCTTTTCTGAAGCATTGCTCTCAGTTTTCTCCCTGGCCACAAGAGAATTCCCAACTTCAGATTTCTCTGGGGTTGTTGGCTACAACTTTGTTTTTTTGGGCTAGTGTATTCAGCATGCTCCTGGATCATTAGTGGCCTAAATTGGCATCCAGGCTAAAGATGCTCCCATCTTGGGTTTTGGGAACTGGCTTACTCCATGTGTGTTTGGGAGGTGAGTGGTTGTTAGAGAGTCTCTAACGTTACATTTTGGTTCTGTTCCTGGAAGTCAGGAGTGCGTGATTTATACTCTTAAGGTTTCACTAATGCTGAGATTTCTTCATGTCACGCCTTAATGATCAGACCTGAATTATCAAGACTGAGCTTGGATCTCAATGCCTTTGAGAGCCCTTCTCCTTCCAGCAAGCTAGATTATAGGCTCATTCTCAGTATGTACCATCTCATAAATAATTCTATCACAGTATTTCCAAGTATTTTCTCTTTGGAAATTATTACTGGATATAATTATATATAATTGTATAAATATATATTATGTATTGCATAGAATTATAATTACTGATTATATTTGGCCCTTGGATGTTCAACCCAATATACTGGGAAATCCATGAGAGTAAGGATTGTTGAATTTACTTTAGATGGTTGGTACTTTGTGCTCACAAAAATGTCATTTGGGTTCTATCATGTTATGATTTAGTAAATTTCATCCTGTTAGCTGGATGAACTTTGGGAGTCTTTAACCCTCTCTCTTCTTTCTTTCTTTGCTTTTCAGCCACTACGAGATGAGCAGCTTTGCTCTACCATGCAGTGCCCACTATGATGTGCTATCTCACTGTAGGCCCAAAAGCAAAACTGTGAACCAAAATAAACCTTTTCTCCCTTATTACCTCTGGTATTTTGTCACAGTGACAGAAAGTTGACTAATACATCTGTGATATCACAGACCTGGAGTGGATGCTGTCAGTGGAACAGTTCCGTTCAAAATGTTATCTCTGTACAGTTCACCAGAGGGCTTTGTTCCAGCCATAGGTAACGTTGTATTTCAGGGAAGCATTGGTGGGATTTCCTCAGGTAAAGTCACATCTTTAAGAAGTTCCAATGTCTTCTCACTTATCTCTAGGTTCCTTAGAAGGAAATGCATTCATATAGACAGAAATTGATTTAAAAAACAAAGAAGAAGAAACTTATGTTGTGTAGTGCTAAGATACAAAAGATCTTTTTCTTTTGATAAATAATAGCTTTGTTGACTGATACTTTGGTTTGTTTGGCTCTTTACCATGAAAAGCAAGAAATGAATATACAGATGGATAATGGCTGAACTATAAGTAAAAATGTAACTTTCACCCACAACCCCAGCAACCTGTGGAAAAACCAGCCCTTATCTACCATAAACAGACCAGGAATCCAGCCTGCTATGTTAAGCTTGCAGAAAGTTAGATTGCTATCTCTCAGGGCAATGCAGGAACCTAAGCAGTAACTTCTTTAACAATCAGACTCAAATGATCAGGACTCCATTGATAAATGAAAGACTCCTAAAGTTCATACTGGCAGCTTCTCTGAATTTTGTGTCCACTTCAAACTTAGGATCAGTCGAAGAAAGCCAGATGTGCACCCTCAATCATATGGAATGCTTGCTTTGTAATTAGCATACAGCCTCCCCAGCAATCTGGGCATATCTGAAACCTCCCTTTTCCTACTGTGTAGCTTCCCAGTATTCTTCCTGCCTTTGAGTCTGTCAAAACACAAGAGACAGTGACCGACTTCCTTGCTATATTAGGTTTTCATAATAAACACCTTTGTTTTTCCCGTTTGGTTGGTCTTCATTTATTTCCTCAGTGGAAAATTCAAAAGAGAAATCTTAGTCTGTCATATTTTTGCTAAGTTGAAGTCACTTTGTGATTGTACCTCTGAATCTTCACTTAACATAAGAAAGGTGGCAAAAATATGTCTTTTCAAAAAAGTTAAACTTTTTAAAGGTAAGGTCGGAAAGATTAATTTTGGGAATTAAAAGGAAAATCACTTCAGTCCTATGCTAGGGCAAGCATTTGACTTCCATCTTGTGGTTTATAAAGTACATGTCAAGAAATTTAGGGTGTGATTAATTAGCATTAAAAATTGTATGTTTTGTAGAAATAATTATTTTTCTAACTGAAAATTTAACACAAGATCTGGAGTCTTTTGCAGTGGAATACTTTTATTACAGGTTTGTGCCGTAATGGATGATGAATATATTTGGCCAAAAAGTAGTCTCACAGGAAGACAGCAATTTGCTTACAGTGTGTGTACAATTAATTTCATACTGTTGCCCATGTTGACAATAAAATATCTGTTTTTTTTTTTTTTGTAGAAAATTTTTATAACTGGAGACATTAACAAAGATGGGAAGTTGGATTTCGAAGAATTCATGAAGTACCTTAAAGATCATGAGAAAAAAATGAAATTAGCCTTTAAGAGTTTGGACAAAAATAATGATGGTGTGTGTTTTTCTCTTATTTATCATCAGCTATGAATAAGCACTTCTTGTGCTTCTAAAAGTCTAAAATGATGTGTATTTTGTCTTGCTTTGTAGATGATAATTGTTACTTGTGTTAATATTTATTTTAGCAATGTAATTTTTATGTGGCGTTCATATTTTTGGTGAAGAAAATCTATAGTTAACTTTGTCTACTATAATTGAGAACAATCATAAAAGGTTAACTGTGGAACATTATGCTGTTTTGACTTAAAGCTATGGGTTAAAAATAAGCATGTTTTCTTGCCCTCTCTGAAAGGGTACTTATTTTGTTCATATATAGGTATGTACTGAATATTGTAACATTTTTTTAAACTTTCAGATTATCTTACATTTGATAGTTTTTTTGAAAAAAATTAGAGAAGATATTCTCTGATTCTGAAAATTAGAAAATATAGCATGTACGCATTTGAGTGTGTACTCTCTGATTGGGTTTATGACTTCTGTGAGTTAGAGCCCCAGTTATGTAGGGCAAAGCCCCCCAAAGGTCATGGTAGGAGAAACGGAGGAGTCATGAAGCCCCACTCTCCAGAGGCAACCTTTGATAGAAAGAGAGAATTTTATTACAGTTGTAATGGGCCCAAACCCCTGTCCTACTTGTGAGTAGTTAGATTTGTTCCATTTACAGTCTTCTTACTTAAAAAACAATGTGAAGAAGTAGGTTAAGAAAAAATACACAGTACTCATCTTAGCCAGGACAGTGTGTAAAACATGGGCATGACTGGTTCATTTACAGAGACAGAGACAGCAGACTTTATTTGGCTTCAGAATTACAGTTTTCCAGCCCCTGGTTTATACTGAATATAAACTTCAGTTAAATTCAAACAAACAAACAGCTAAACCCTTTGAATGATTTGGTGATGATTCAGGACTATGACTGTCAGCCAGGAAGAGTTGCTAGTACTATTGGAACATTCATTGCCTCTAATAAACTCTGCATTTTTGTTCCCAAGTCTAGTTTTAGTTCTATCTTCAAGCAAAATTTACTGCTTACAATAAACTTTCCTTCCTCCCTGGGCTCTTTCCTCCTACCCTGGACCCTCTATAGTTCAGCTGCAGAGAGAAGATTGTGTAGTTAGGGCAGCAGATAGCTGGGGGATTGAAGTAGCTCAGGATCAACTGCCAGATAATTAATGGCTAATCATTTCATTATGTAAATTGTCTGTTTCAGAAAATTCTAAGTGAATTATAGGAAATAAAGATGAAATTTTAATGATACATTTGTAGTAAATGTCAACAATGTCCCCATAATTTACATTTTTGTATTTTTGGGGGGTGTTGCTGGGAATTGAACTCAGGGTCTTGCGCTTGCTAGGCAAGCGCTCTACCACTTGAGCTAAATCCCTAATCCCCATTTTTGTACGTTTTGAAATAATTTCTTATTATAGGCTCATATTTTTATCAGACTTCCTTAAAGCAAAGCACATACAGTTGATCCTCATTATTTGTGGACTCTGCGGATTCGCTGCTCACTCGCTAACATTCAGCATCAAAAGTAACACCCGAGTGTATACTCACAGAGCTTGCCCAGTGGTTCAGGGCCTTGCACAAGGCAGTGAAGCATCTGTACAGCATACACATTCCCGGCTGAGGTGGAATACAGTGACATTCTGCCTTTTTAGTTTAGCTTTTAGAATGTAAACCAGTGTCTTTTTTGAAGTCTATTTCATGCCATGTTTTTTTTAATTAAAAAAATTAAAAAAAAATTTTGTACTTCTTTTGGGGGATTGACTTTGCTTTTTAAAATGTTCCCCAAATGGAGCTCTGATGTGCTGTCTAATGTTCTAAATACTGAAGGACACAATGTAGAGGAAATGCGAGCGTTAGATGGGCATTGCCAAGTTCAGGGCTAGTGAATCAGCAGTGTACGTTAAATGAGGTGTCTGTAAACAGAAACACACGTGAGACAAGTTCAGGTATTGATCAGTTGATGAAAATGTGACCCGAGACCTGCAGGGACTTGACTCTGTATTTCCTGTAAGAGCGGTAGTTCAGCTATTTGCTAGTGCTTACACTGGCTTTATAGAACATGACTGCTTTGAACACCAAGAAATGAGTGTGCATCTTTAAGAGTATGGTGGTGAAGAGGAACATTCAGAGTGGTATTTGAAGAATTTCACCACTACTCTTCATGCCTGCAAACTATCCTCGCACAGGTCAGATTCTCTTGGTGTTTTCCTTTCTCCAGAAGGCTGCTCTCAGAGTCCGGTTATTTCTTCAAGGTCCGTTTCCTGGATGAAGTCTTTCCTCTCATTCTTAGTTAGCAGTTTTGGTCTCATTTTCCTGGGAAGCTTGCTGTTAATGCCGCTTGGGAAGCAGTCTCTCATTTTATTTTGTTTTGTTTCATCCTACTTCATATAGGCTAGTCTCGTGAGCTGCTGCAGAGAAATGCAGAATTGTTTAGTTCATTGCTTATACTTCGTTTACCCTCTCTTTCTTCTGCTTGTTCTCCTTTCCACAAATGTGATCTGATTTCCCTAAAACTCGAATGTTTTCTCTGCCACTGCCCTTCTCTCTTTGCTGTTTTTGCTGCCCACTTTGCCAAAGAGTCATCTATGCTCTTTGACTCCATTTCTTCACTTTCTACTTCTCTTTGACACAGTTGTATAACTTTACTCATAATAAGTGCCTGATCATTTATTAGAATCTAGAAATAGATACTTTTAAAGTGAGTAGGTCCTACTTTAATTGAATGTACCTTAGAGTTAGATTTTTGATTGGAATCTCTGTTGTGCTCATCCTGATGCTATTATGGGGTTTGGCCACTTGAGCTCTTGGTGTCTTCTTCAAAGGAATATCATTATTTACCTAAGAGATTGTTACAATTACTGAAATGATGTGTGCATATTGGCTCATGTATTTGTTAAGTTTTGCATATTGGTGTTGCAATATGTAGTTAAGCAAATGTATAAATTTTCAAAATGCATAATTTTGCCTTAATTATTGCAAAGCTTTCTCTTAAATGAGAGATCTGAAATTCACATTTTCTAAGGTTCTTTTCAATTCTGAATTTATGCTGTTTTTATTTTTTTAAAGGAAAAATTGAAGCTTCAGAAATCGTCCAGTCTCTCCAGATACTGGGTTTAACTATTTCTGAAAAGCAAGCAGAATTGATTCTTCAAAGGTGAGCTCTTCATCCCATTGACAATTATTTTTGAGCTTAATTTTAATATTCTGCATTAAAGGTACGTGTTCATATGCATGGCTTTAAAATATCTCCCTATACCTCACTATTCCTCATTATGTACATCCAGTATCTCTCTCTTCCCTTTCTCCCTTTTCATTTTGTGTGTGCGTGTACATATGTACAGTAGAGTAAGTCTCTTACTTACCAACATCGGACACATTGGTAGTTGTGAACAAATCCCAGAAATAGCTCACGTGTCTGCCGGACATTGTCACAGCCGTGCTGCTTACTGTACAGTGTGATAGTGTACAGCAGTACAGTCAGAGCCTGAGATGTATGGAAGCAGGAGGAAAAGCGTGGTGATGTGGAGGGGACTGCTGGGAAGCACAAAGCGATATACAGTATACATTGTGTCAGAGGTGTGCAAGATTCACTTTGTCGGACTTACGAACAAATCTGGCTTACCAATGTTCTCACAGAACAGAACTTGTTCATAAGTCAGCAGCTTACTGTATAGAAATGGGTGAGGGAACTTCATCCTGGGCTCTTTCTTGCAAAGCCCTGGTGGCAGGGGGCCAGCAGTACCCAAGGATTTGTGTGTTGCTTTTTTCTCCTCGTTTTGTTTCTAATGTCAGTGGAACTGGTTTCAAGATGAGTCTAGCATATTCTTCAGATTATTTAACCCACAGGTGACTGGATATGAGGGAAATTCCAAAGCCCTGCTGGATAACAGAGAAATACTGATTTAAATTCATAGAACACAGGGAGGCCAGTTTGATCACTATTGTCCAGGGCAGTTAGGTCAACTTTTAGTGAGTCAGACTTTTATAGACTTCATGCTTTATTTCACTGAATAGAGCCATAACCTCTGAAATGCAGGTACTTTCCAAAGCATGATTACATTATATTACTATTCTTATGAATGTTTTCAGCCTTAGCATTACTAAAAAAAGTTTCTTCTTAATAGCTTTATCTCCTTTTGTATCTGTATATTCTCTCACAGAAATACAGTATTTCTTATGGGAAAATACACTAGCATTTCTTTCTTTTCTATCTATTCAGAATTTCTTTTTTAATAACCTGTCCAATAAGAAGGTTTAAAATCTCAATGTTGGACATAGAGTTACTTTTGTTAACACTGGACGAGAAAGGCTTTCCTGAGGAAATGAAAAAGTAAAACATGAAAAAAAGATAAAATTTTGATTATGGGATATGGAGCATATAAGATTCTGTTTCTAACATTACATTTGCCCAGGAAAATGAGGGTTTTTCTCTTGTTCTAAGGCATATTCTCACATTCCTTTTGGTGGCTTTAGGAATAAATCAAATTGTAAACAAGCTACAGAATAGATCAAGGTGTATTCGTCAGCTTGGGCTGCTGTAATAAAATACTATAGACTAATATACACTTTGTAATGACTTATACCTCAAGGAGGAAATTATAAGTGGAAATTCAAGGATATTTTGACTTAAAAATATTAAACTTGTGTAATATTTCTAAAGTGGTACTTGGAAATTTTACCATCTTAAAAGTTTTATTAAAAAAGAATAAAGGCTGAAAATGAATGTGCTAATAAATTAGGAAAGAGAAACCAGAATAATCTCAAAGAAGGTAGAATGAAGAGATAATAAAGACAGTAGTGAAACTGTTAGGTTTACGTGGTGGGAAGGAGAAGGGAAAAGGCTGACGACGCTCGCCGTGGGAGAAAGCTTTATTAAGGTGTTACAACACCACCACACCCCCCCACCCCCCCCCCCCCCCCCCCCGTCACTTGAGTGAGAGTGGCCTTTTATCCCTTAGCCGCCCCCCCTTTCCTGACGTTGGGGTTTGAAAAGTGCGCGTTTAGGCTTGGTCCTTTCTACGTGGGGTGTTTGGGTGGTGGGTAACGCCCCTGGGTAAATTGGTGCGATGGACCTAATTGAGGGCTCTAAATCGGGGGAAGGGGTCATTGTTTCGGCGGGAGATTCTGTTTCCCTGGCATAGAGACGGGAGAAGGGGGTTTAACCAGCGACGGCCATTTTGGGCATCTGGGGTGGGTTATCTTAACAGAAACTAAATAGCAAATCACGGAAATAGGATCAAAAAAGCTGAAAATTGGTTGTTGGAAAAGACAAACCTCTGGAGAGATTGAGGGAAAAAAGAGGAATGGGATGTAAAGAAGTTATGTTTATAAGTAGATGCATCAGAAATTCTAAAAAGACCAGATGTTATGAATTGTTTTATCCCAGTAAATTTGAAAATACATTAAATAGATGAATTTCTAGAAAAATGTAATTTACTCAAGTTTTGTATCAAGATGTAACCAGTAGTACCTAAACAAAGAGATTGCATGAGATTGCATTAATAATTAAAATTTTTCTCATAATGAAATTTTAGCACTGGATTATTTTAGAAAACTATCAAATGCCAGCAGTGGTGGCGCATGGCTGTCATCCCAGCACTCGGGAGGCTGAGGCAGGAGGATCTCTGTGAGTTCAAGGACAGCCTAGACTACACAGTGAGACCCTAGCACAAAAAACAGAAAAAAAAATAACAAAATTTTGCTGGGGATTTAGCTCAATGGTTACAGTGCTTGCATAGCAAGCACAAGGCCCTGAGTTTGATCCCCAGTACCAAAAAAAAAAAAAAAAAAAAAAAAAAAAAAAAAAAAAAAAAAAAAAAAAAAAAAAAAAAAAAAAAAAAAAAAAGCTATCAAAGAACAGAACTAAAAACATTTCCAAAGTGTAGAAACACAATGTCCAGTCCTTTCTGCAAGACCACTATAATCATTAATCATAATGCCAAAAACAGACAAGTTCATGAAGGAGGGAAATTATAGGTTGATAAAATTTATGACATAAATGTAAAAATTTAAAGAAAACATTAGCAAACTGAGTCAGCTGTGCATAAAAAATACCCTAATCAATAGAATTCACTGGATCATATTAAGAAAACTCAGTATAGAAAGGACATGTTTTCTCTCTAAGCTGGTAGTAGAGATTTCATGCTGTTGAAAAGAACCTATGTGCTTCTTTTTTTGAGGAACCCGTCAGTGTCAGGCTCAAATTTATAACAAAGAGCAAAGGCGGAATAATAACCAAAACATTCTTAAAGCACCTGAGGAGCTGGAAGCCTGGTCTGGAAGATACGAAGAGTTGTTACTCAGCTGTGCTTAGGACAGCAGCATTGCTGTGGAATAGACACCTTGACAAGCAGAACGTAATAGAGACACAGACCCAGCCGTATTTTGGATTTGTCACACGAGAGAAGTAGCTTTGCAAATCTCTGGGAAAAGAAGAAACTACACAATAAATGGTGCTGGAGCACAACACTGAAGCTGGATACCTACTTAATACCTTACACAGACATCAACCTAACATGAAAGTTAAAATATATCACTGTTAGGGGGCTGAAAGGAGTGTTTTTCTCTCAGAGAAAGAGAGTATTTAAAAAAAAAATACAAAATGTGGTGCCAAAAATGAAAAAAAAAAGATAAATTCGGGTGAATTAAAATTAAAGCGTCTATACTTGGACACCATAAATAAAGTGAAAAGACAGCAATTATTTGCTGACTTGTAACTTGAAGGTTTAGAGTCAATTACATGAAGGTCTATGGATAAGCAAAAGACAACACATTAAAAATGGGAAAAAGACACTACATGGCATTTCTTACATGAAATATGAGCAGCAAATAAATATGGTAATGGGTGCTCAAAGGCATTAGCAATTTGAAGAGAAATGCAACTCAAACATACAATGAGACTATCTTACCTGAGAAGCACGTCAATACTAAGTGTTCCTTGGCTTTAAACTACAAAATTTGAAATTCATTTATTCACTCAATGTGTATTTGCTGTGTGTCAGGCACTCTTAGCTGCTTTGTTTATATTAGTGAGCAGAATAACAAAAATCCTTACCTTGTGGAGGATGATCATGTGTGGGAGATTAGGAGTTTGTATCAGACAGTAAACAAATGAATTAAAAGTAGCAAGAATAGAGCTACAATTATTGCAACCCAGAATGATATTATAAACAAAGAATACTGGGATTCTCATGCAGATATGGAATGTTAATACTATGTAACTTCATATATCCAGACCAAACTATAAAATGTATTAGAAAACACAATAATAAATAGCTTAAAATTGCATTTCATTTACTGCTATCTTTATGCATAGTTTCCACACAAATTATAGAATAAAATTTAAAGAGACACCAAAATTTATTTTTTCAGAGACATCAATTAATTTAACATATAAATGAGTATTTTCTTTATGCAGCTGGTTTAGGATGTGGTTGTACTACAGTGAAAAAGACAGTCAAAATTCTGGCACAAATCTTTGTCACTCTCCAGAAAAAAAACCTGATACAAGTGACTTTATTGTCAAAAAGCTTGTAAATCAAACAAAATTTTTTGATAAATATTTAAGATTACAATGTGTTAATTTTGAAGTTGGAAATGAAGTAGCAGGATTCCTTAAGACTCAAAAGGCCCAGGCAACAAGAGTGTGCTTTTTTACAGTCACTGCTAATTTTCTTAACTTGGTGAAAATTGGAGAAGGAGACTGATAGCATATTTTGAGTATAGTTCAAAATCACAGCCAAATGTCATAACAGACTTTTAAGAAATTATCATCTTGAACCAGAGTAAGAAAAAATGATCATGAATCCATTCAGTATTACCTCTTAATATCTCATTGTCCATTTTTGTGTTTAATAGGTGATTGACATAGAGTTTGACAGAATGTTGAAGGTAGTCTTTGGTGAGCTCTCTGTAATTTTGGGGTCCATTTTTATCTAGATTGTTTTAACTATCCAAGATTACTATAAAATACCTGCTGCTATTTCCATTGACCTATAATTGTTAATGGGATTTTAGAAATTAAATAAGACTATTACGTTGGAGTAGAATGACCGGTAAGGCAATTTTATTTATCAATTTTATTTTTTTTCTTCAACTGTTTTTTTTTTTTTAAACTTTCAGCATCGATGCTGATGGGACAATGACAGTGGACTGGAATGAATGGAGGGACTACTTCTTATTTAATCCTGTTACAGATATTGAGGAAATTATCCGTTTTTGGAAACATTCTACCGTAAGTGTGCTTTTTATACTTACTTTTTTGGAGCTGTAAGCTGTAGGTATAGTCATTATGCAGGAATACTATGTAACATTTATGGGACAGGGTGACCAAGTCCCAGTAGAGTCCCAGTAGCTCTTTAACTTGCAGGGTTCTGTTTGTACCATTAGGCATAGATTTATAGAGTATCTTAAAACCCCCCAGACTACATAAACATAGCTATTCTCAAAACTTGGAGGAAGTACAGCCTTGATGGATAAGCTGCCCAGAATTTATTGGCATTTAAATATTCTACCGCAGGGAAATCTGAAAGTCATAAGCATTTATTTTTTATAGATACATATTGCTCAAATAGTCTCAAAACCTGGTAGCTGCTATGGATTTATTTCCTTGGCCCTTGATGATAAAGCCAAAGAGCTGTCCTGGAACTGGCTTTCTAGGTTGCCTAGATTTATCTCTGGTATAAGGTCACTGAAGGTTACAAAATCCTTTGGCTTATCTGTTTGGCAGTTCATATTATGAATTCTGTACGACTTTCACATTTTGATTAAATTCATTAATATTCTACTAAAATGTATTTGTGTAAATTAAGTTCAGTTGTACAATCTTCTCCTGAAGCCATTGGGAATTCTCTGAAGGAATTTTTTTTCCTAATAGGTTTGTCTTTATGGATTTCAATAAATTTAAAATGCACTAAATGAAGCGTGGAGTTCAATTTACCATTAGTTACAATGTCTAAGTTTAAACAGAGCATTGTAAAATGAATGGTCATTTTCAACTATGAGTATAAAATAACACTGTATTAGTAGTTCAGTTGACTAGGTAAATTTTATACTTATGTGAAGTTTTATTTACATGGTTTTTATTTTATTTTGGGGATAGTTGGTAACAAGACTACAATTCTATGTCCATTTTATTGGTAATAAAATGAAAGGGAAGAGAGGATTACTACCAAAGCATAACATAGCTCCTTACTGTTAAAATCTTGCCTATAAAATCTTTGATGCCAAAATCTCTTTTTAAATTTTCTTGTAGTGCTGGAATCAAACCCATGGAGAGAATACTAGGCAAGCATTGTACCACTGAACTACATTCCCAGTCTCCAGATAATTTCAGTAACAAAGTTGCAAAAATAATGTCATTTTAGAACTTTGACTGTCTCAAATTATATTTGTGGTCTGTAGTAATGTTTAGGATGAATTGGAGGAGTAATCATTTCAGACAATACCTCCTTGTTAGCTAATTTTATAAAGAATCTATTGCATGTTTTAAATGACAAGTCAGATTTCTAAAAATTATTTATAGCCAGTCAGTATAAGAGATGTGTTAAGGCACATTCTTGTATATAGTTTTTAAAAAAAATTCTCATTTATGTATTTAAAGCATGTATTATGATGTAAAGTATAATGTGGATGTAATTTTGAAATAGGGTATCTTTGAAGAATTACAAACTAATTTCTTAAAAGATGTTATCACCAATCGGACCAGGTTTTCTAGTATTATGAAAATGGCTATGACTGAAAGGGAGTCACACTATCTGATAAAAGCTATCCTTTCATTATAATTTAGACCAATAAGAGAAAAGTCACTTAATCTATAAAAAAAGAGAGTTATAATTACTGGCTTTATAAATTTATTATTATTGTCAATTTTAATTTCTTTCGAACTGATACTGGATTATATTTCATATGAATAGATTATTTTTTATAGTCATCTGTGTTCAAATTGGGTCATTATAATCCCTGAAGAATAAAGTTGATCTTAACTGTTAAATAACACATGATTCTTTTCTAAAACAAAAAAAAAAAAATCTAAGCTTATCTGTTTTTAACTGAAGCAATTGGTGATCCTTTTTCTTCTACTTTCACAGGGAATTGACATAGGGGATAGTTTAACTATTCCGGATGAATTCACGGAAGATGAGAAGAAGTCTGGACAATGGTGGAGGCAGCTTTTGGCGGGAGGTATTGCTGGTGCCGTCTCACGTACAAGCACCGCTCCTCTGGATCGCCTGAAAGTCATGATGCAGGTGAGCCTTATGGTCTGTCCAGGTTTGACTTTAGTATTCTAAAATACTGAGAAATGTGGTCCATTGAAAAAGAAGTTTTCAAATTTCTCAGTAATAGTCTTTCATATATTTTTAAAAAAATTTCTATTTTACTGCTCTAAAGTGTTCAATTGAACCTTCACTTGTTGGTATGTGTGAATAATAAATTGTGATCTTGGGCATTCTATGGCTTTTTTTTTCTGGTACTGGGGACTGAATGCCTAGCCTTTCACCAAGGTACATTCCCAGCCCTTTCTTTGATTTTTGTTTTGAGATAGTTCTTGCTAATTCTCTCCAGCTCACTATCCTTCTGCCTCAGCCTCTGTATGAGTTGGGTTCACTAGAGGAACACCATACACACAGACACACGCACATGGATGGATTTACAAGGTAGACTTACAGTGGCCACCTGCAGAATCAGGTGGAAGAATGCAAAAGGCTGGCTGTGTGCTGGAGAGCTGGAGTATCAAAAGGCCCAGAGCTCACTGCAGAGTCTGGTGCCGGTCCGTATGCGAAGCTGTAAGGTCTGCATTGGAAGGCCAAAGAGTCTGTGCCGGCACTGAAGGAACTGGAGATGGATGTCCAAAGGGAGTGACAAAGCCTGCAAAGTCTGGAGCTCCTCTGAAGAAGCAAAAAGGCCGCAGACTCCCTTCTTTGCCTTTTATTCTGTCCAGGCTACAAGCCTGTCGGTTGGTGCCACCCACACGCAGGGCGGGCCTTCCCTCTTCAGTTAGGCAGAAACATCTAGCTCCTTTTTCTGCTAACTCGCTAGTTGGTTCTTCTTCAAGTTGACACCACAGTTAACTACCACAGCGACCAAGCGTGCTGGGATTACAGGGGTGCACCACCATGTCCAACTGACTATTGAAATCTCTAATAAAGGAAAATCTTTGGTCATTATTGTATTTTCCTTCTTGTTCATGTATTTTATCAAAAGTACATGAAATCTAGCATCTTGGGTTAAGGATGGAATTTTAAATTATTCCAAAGGTGAGGTTATCAGGAAAATTTTTATAGACTGACTTTGCTGTTTACTTGCAGTATATCCTTGGGCTGGCCAGAGTGGAAAGAAGGAGAGAAAGGAAGATAATATTTATTTGGTGCACATAATGGTGACTCGTTTAATCCTTATAGTATCTCGTGAAATTGGTGTTTTATCCTTACTCTGTCTACAGGGAGCTTGAGGGTCTGAGAATTAAGTATTTTCCTTTGTAACAACCAAGATGAGGAACAGAGTGTCTTCACTCCTAAAGCTTTATGGTTCTTACACTGCATGAAACCTCTGAGCTCACATTTTCTTCCTTCTGAAATGGGAGTAAGAATATTGTATGAGTGGCTGTAAGAATTATACGTTTAAAGTGTGTGAAAATGCCTGATATACCGGAATAACCAGTAAAACATAATAGTTGCTTAAAAATGTTTTTAAAAATTGTATTTGTTATACCTAGGCTAATACCTTTCATATTTGTTCTTAGATCTTTCTAAAAAATGATTTCTGACAATATTTTAAGCTAGGTACCCAAATCCCACAATTTATTTGGGGACAAAGATAATGCTTTAAAGAAAAAGGGTAGGAATTGGTTATGTGCTTTTCTTTAGGAACAATAGCAAATTGACTTTGAGAGAGCTTGAGTAGGCACTTATCTTTTCCTTTGTCATATTTTATTGTGAAGTTTACTTATTTTAAATAAATGGATTTTTTTAGGACTTTAGTTTCTGTGAATTTGGGTAGTTCTGCAAATCACTTTCAGGTTGAGACTTTGCTAAGACTCAAATAACTCACTTGAAGAATGTGTGCTCATGATTATGGTATTACAGCTCGAGATTAAAATCAGTCAGGAAAGGAAGTCCAAAGGGCTAAGTCCAGGGAGATCACCAGATGCCGAGCTTCTCTTGTTTCCTTCGTGTGAGTCCTCATGTGTTACTTTCTAGGCATTGACGTGTGACAGTGAGCACAGAGTATTGCAGACCAGCTAGGAGAGCAATCTCAAAACGGCCACATGGTTGACCTTCAGTTTTCAACCCTTTCTGTCTTTAAAATAAAATTAGCAGTAGCCAGTCATTTTTGTGTAAGCTAAGACAACCAGAAGAACAGTTGATTTCTTGAATAATTTTGGTTTATTGATCAATTTTCATATATAGTCAATCATAAATTCTAATGTATTTAAATGACAGCCACATCTGCAGGATAAGCCAAGTAATTGGTCAGCAGGCACTGGGTTAGCCTGTTGGCATGTGTGATGAAGTCATCGCCTAGAGAGACCTTGAGATAGGTCACAGATGGCAGTTTTCCTTTCTGGTGTCAGGTTTTGTGTGTTCCAGTGTCTATGGCTCTCATACACATAATGTCCAAGTCATTTCAGATCCCGTTATAGTTCAAACCTGTATCACTTCTTTGAGAAGGGGATAACATGTTCCCTGCAGTTTACTTTTTTATGTCTCATGTTTCAGCCTCTAGTCTGTAGCCTAATCTACAGTTTGGTCCATGTTCTCTTAGGAATATTGCTCATAATTATTTTAATTTTGATGAAGTTTTCCCCGACTGCTTTTCCATGCTGAAGATACTAACCTTAGTTTGAGAAGCAGACACAGACCTCTGTCTCAAAAAGAAGGAAAAAAAGGTCCTAATATTTCCTCCCACCATTATACATTTTCTCGAACTTGTTATTTTATTTGAAAATGTATATTCTGGTAGTTGTAAACAGTATTGAAAAGCAATTGTATGGTTATTTGAGAAATAATAGTCCCAGCAGTATTTGATATCATCTTGCTTTTATTTTTAGGTTCATGGTTCAAAATCAATGAACATATTTGGTGGCTTTCGGCAGATGGTAAAAGAAGGAGGTATCCGTTCCCTTTGGAGAGGCAATGGCACAAATGTCATTAAAATCGCTCCTGAAACAGCTGTTAAATTCTGGGCATATGAACAGGTAATTATCATCATCTGTGTAAATTATTAACAAAGAGGACTTAGTAAACCAATTCAATAAAGATTAGCACACAATGCTTTTGGGATTCTTGTTTTAGTGCATGATAATTTTTCACATATTCTCTATAAGAAATTTCTCATAGAAGATTATACTAGATAAACTAGTGGTTTCTTTTGGATAAATTCTGAGATTCTCAACTTTATAATATTTATAAGGCCAGACTTCTGTGTTCTATTCTAAGAGATTCTTAAAAGAAAAGGTAAGATTTTAGCCTATTTATTTTAGATTCCTAATGAAGCAGAACTCTCATGTAAATTTTATAGAAGTCTTTTGATCTAATCTCTGGAAAGAAAACCTTTAAGATAAAGTCTTTGTATAACTTGACATGACTGCCAGAGCAGCTGCATTTGCAGTGAAGCCTCCATACAGGAGGTGCTTGGCTGCTGCACCCCTTTCGGCGACTAGGCAGAGCCCTGCCGTGACGCTGCCAAGTGCTTGTTAAGTGGCTCAGTGTTGACTTCCACTTACTTAGACCATTCAGGATATTGCTTCAGCCTAACTCGTTGGTGAGCGGAAGTACCTCCTACAGTAGTTACAGTAATTTTAGAATTTGGTTCTTTTCATGGTCATTAGCAGAGCTGTCTAGTTGAACTTCTACAAAGTCATTTTTCTGCCATTTATTTCATCATTGTTTACCATGGATGATAAAAGTCTTGAAATTTAACTCCACCCATTTTAAAAAAAAATCTGTACCTGTTGTATTTATTTATTTTTAAAATTTTATTTTATTTTAATGGTACATTTTAGATATATATAGTGATAACATTCATTGAAGGGGATTTGTACCTGTACATGATATATCTTGTTGCTTCTTTTTTCCCCATTCCCCTCCCCTCACCCCCTCCTCCCTCCTTATTTACAAAAGCTTTGCTTCCATTTTTTTCCTTCCATTTATTATTTCTCTTGTCCCTCTGTTCCTTTCCCCCTCTGCCTCCCTTGTTCCCTTTCCCATTTGGACATTTTCTTCCCTTTCCCAATATAATACATTTTAGTCTTTATTTACACTTTCAGTTTCTCACACCAGAGAAACAATAGGTTATTTAAACATGTGTGTCTGATTTATTTCACTTAAGAGTATGGTCTCAAGATGCATTCATTTACGTAGAAATAGCTCAAGCTTCTCATTCTTTATAGCAAAGTAGTACTCCATTGTATAAAAAAAACCCACATTTTCTTTATCCATTCCGCTGCTGATGGGCATTTGAGCTGTTTCCTAGCTTTAATCTTGAGATTATTCTGGAGCATGTTTTGTTCCTGAACAGCAGAACACTCTTGGGGAGGTTACTAAATCTAGCGGTACCCTTTTCTTGGCTTAGGAAATAGAAGATCAAGAAAGAAAAGTGAAGAAGAACTGTCCTCAGGACTTGACTTAGAACCTAACCTCAGGGAAGATATTATCCTTATGTGAATGTGAGCATTCCAATCATGGCCATTAAGAGCTGGTGTTTTAGATACTCTTAGGTTTTTCTGTGCACATACTTGGATTTTATAATAGGAAAGCTGAACCTAAAAAGATTAAATATTAAAAGTTAATGTTATTGTTTCAGGGTGCAGGAAGTTTGGCATATTTGCAATCTGTGGTTATTGTAGGCATGTATATTCATTCCACTTGAGGCCATTTGTCAGATTTGTACCTTGGATACTCCCCACAGGCATCCTCTGCTTTTGTCCATCCAGGCCCCTCTCTGAGCTCTTGTTGCAGCATTCTGATTCTTACAGGATAACTTTGCTTAGATATTGAGAGAAAACTCTCTGTGCAGCATGGTAGAGTGTTCTTATGGTTTCTGGGGTCTATGATGTTGCTCCCTTTCTCCGCTTCTGCCAAAGGTGCATTCGTCCCTACCGTCTTTTCAGGGCTCTTCCTGTGAGAAGCGTTTCTGAGCACCCAGCCCAAACCAACCTCCCCGACCCGCCTCTTTAGGCTGCCAAATTGCAGGATAGCCAGTTTTCCACTGGGTGATGGAAAACCCAGTTACTTTAGGGTAAATATTATACCATATGTATTTTCAAATTTCCCAGAGCGCCTAGAAAGCTCACTTGGAGTTCAGATAAGTTCTGTTCACTGAATAGCTAGTAGTTTAGAAAAATTAGAATATTTTAAGCCTGGCCTGTAGTGCTCTCAGACACATCATCATTTTGGGGGAACGCTGTGTTCTTTTGGGGTTGTAATTATTATAGCTGTGCCACTGTATCACTGACAGATAGCAGTGAGGTATGGTGGTCGCGTGGTGTCCGCTGCCATCCACATACCGACTGCCTTCCATTCTGCATCTTCCTCTCTACATCCAACTGTGTGCTGTGCTTCCTCACATCTCTGCTTGACATCCTGCGGGTCCCTCAAACTCAGCATGTCCACAGTGCAGCAGTCATTTCTGCCCTTCTCCTAACTGCCACCCCTTCCTCTTCCTGCATCACACATTCGCCATTCCCCTTTCTACACGTCATGCGTGGTGAATGTCCCTCACAACTTTATTCAAAAGCTATTTCCTCCGTGAAACCTTGTGCATTGTTAGAGTTCCCTTTGTTTCCTTCTGTCACAGCTCTTTCACACTGAATTCTGATTAATCCAGTGCTTAATCTGTCTCCTTTGTGAGACATTAAGTTTCCTTAGGCAATAGCTGCTTGTTTTTAGGTTTTTATTTCCAGCACCTTGCCCTGTGCCACAAAATCCTTACTGAATGAGAGACAGAACTGCTAGGGTTGGCATTTGAGCCCAAGCTTACCTGAGCCCCCAGCCCCTTAAGAAGGAGGGTATTGCAAACAGCAGGCACATGTAGGTACCAGAAAGCATCGTTCACCAGAAGGTTGTACTCCACTGTGGCTCAAGGGCAGTGGAGTACTTTTCTGGGAAGATAATGAGGAAAGATGGCTGGACAGATAGGCAGGGGCCAAAGATAATAGGATTTCATCCTGAATATGGTGCGACTATTGAGGCATCCTACGCAGAGCGTGAAATGACTACATTTACATTTATGGAAGAGCATATTGGGAAAAGATTGACAAAAATATTGGAAGAGCGTGAGGTTGGACTGGAGGCAGGGAGGTTATCTAAGAGAGTATTTCATTAAGTCAGGTAAGAAGTGATGAATACCAGTATAAGGGGATGGCTATATGAATTGGAGAAGAAAAGGATAAATGAAAAATAAGAAAATATAATCATTAGAACTCACTGACTGCTTGGATATGGAGATGAGAAAGAGGGAGGACTCAAGGTGATATTATGGTTCCTAATTTGAGAGATTAGGCACATAAAGATTATAATGTCAGGTTCCCTTCCGGACATGCCGAGTCTGAGATCTCCGGGACATGTGTGTGGGGGTAGGAGGAGCTGTCTCGTCGGCCAAGTGGATGGCTCATCTGGAAAGTGTGAGGCAGATCTTTGACAGAACCATTGAATGGGAAGGACCACCAAAGAAGAGCTTATGGATGAGAAGTATTCTGGGAAGAAGCTCAAGGGAGCAGAAGGAAAAATTTGGAAAGGAGACTGAGAAGGATCAGCCAGAGGGACAGGAGGAAATCGAGTGATGGCCTAGAAGTCAGTGAAAGAAAAGGGGTCCTGAGGGCTCATATGGTACACAGTGATGGACAGGAGTGGGGAGGGGAAAGAGAGGAGGAGGGAGAGGGAGAAGGGGGGGAGAGAAGAGAGAACTTTGCCCTCCAGTATCACACTTAATATCATAGTACCTCCTAATATCTGCCCCTCCTAATATCACATTCAACTAGGAACTCATCGGTGAGGTTAATCCACTGATAGGTTGCCCTTTTGGGGGACATTTTAGATCTAATTTGGTATTGTCATAGTTAGCTTGGGCTGCCATAACAAAGTATCACCAATTGTGTGGTTTAAACAACAGAAATGTATTCCTTGTATTATGGAAGTTGAGAAGTACACGATAAAGGAACCAGCCAATTTGGTTTCTGTTGAGGATTCTCCGTGGCTTGCAGACAGCTGCCTCTTTGCTATGTACTTAGATGATCTTGCCTTGGTACGTGTGTGAGTGCAGACTGGTATCTCTTTTTATGAGGATGCTAATCCTGTCGTGAGGACCCCACTCTTATGGCCTCCTCTAACCCTATTGCCTCTCAAGGATCCATCTCCTAATACCACACATTGGGGTTCAACATGAATTTTGGGGTGACACAGTTCAGTTCATAGACGGTATTAATCTGCACTTAAAAACTTGTTCATGCAGTACAAGAAGTTGCTTACTGAGGAAGGACAAAAGATAGGAACCTTCGAGAGATTTATTTCTGGTTCCATGGCTGGAGCAACTGCACAGACTTTTATTTATCCCATGGAGGTAAGTACCTCGGGAAGTCTGACTGCTTGTTGATGTTTGTCTTGGCCATGTACTGTTGTGTAATAAATTATCCCAAAATGAACAGTTTATAAAAACAGGCATTTATTATCTCACTGTTTCTGTGGACCAGAACTCTGGGAACAGCTTGCCTGGGTTCCTCGGGCTGTAGGTTTTTCACAGCCTTACTGTCAAGATGTCAGCTAGGGTGGCAGTCACCTTAGGCTCAGCTGGGTGGGTCTCCTTCCCAGCTCACCCATGTGGCTGTTGCCTGGCCTCGCTGGCTGTTGGCTAGAAGTATCGGTTCATTGTTATGTGGCCTTTCTGCAGGCTTCACAGCATGGTATCTGAGAGAGAGAGAGAAGGAGGGGAGAGAGGGAGAGAGGGAACTTGCAGGGGAGATTGTGTGTACTCAAGATGGAAACTGCTGTCTTTTATCACTGCTGCCATATTCCACTGGTTTCACAGACCAACCTTGTCAGAGTACAGAAGGGGACCACACACAACTAAATACCTGGAGACAGGGATTATGTTGGGGGCCATTTAGAGGCCAGCTGCCATAATAATGATGAAAATTATAACTCAATTCCTCTCCAAAGAGTTTATGTACTTTGAATTTATTTTAATCAGAGAACCTCAGGATTTGATTATAGGGTGGTAATCCTAACTGGACTCCCAGACCTCCGATCTATGGGCAGTTTTGAACAGCTTTAAGTTAAGAATGGCTTTTATAGTTGTAAGAGGTAGGTAAAATCAAAGCAAAAGAAAAACAATGAATAGGAAATAGACACCTGGTATTTTAGGCCTACCAAGATTAAAATATTTATTATATCTGGCCTTCCCAGAACACATTTGCCAACTTCTACTTCAGAGCAAAATAATATTGTAGATGTGACTATTGATATAACAAAGGGTTTTTAATCACTGATGAGACCTAAGCAAGATATAACTTTTATTTCCACTGCTTTGTGTATGCATGTCAATATAGATTGTTCATATTATTCCACATACCCATCAACAGTATATTAATTCAGTACCTACCCTTCCTCTTATATCCTCCATTCAATTAACAGCATCACCCTCCTACCTCCCACGTCCTGTGTTCCAAGCTAGAAACCCTGGAGTTACCCTTTCCATCATCGTTTCCCTCACCTCCCACACCAACTGATTTAATTACGTTATCAATAGATTATCTTTTCTCCATTTTCTCTGTCACTGCCCTCAGACAGGTCCTCTTTCAGTAAATGGGTTTTCTTGCTTCTGGCCTTAGCCCCTCAGTAGAAGTAATAAACAAGAGAGAACATATCATCAAACTGGATAGTTATTTGAGTGACAGTACATACTAGGTATTTGTTCTCGATAAAGTTGCTTCTTTAGAATTTTATGATGGTGGAGTTAATATGAACCATAATTTTTTTTTTAATTTTTTTATTATTTTTTACCAAGAACATGTATTGGTACATTGCATACATAATGATAAAACCATAATATTTTGTTACATTCTTTTATATCTAGGTTTTGAAAACCAGGCTGGCTGTAGGCAAAACTGGCCAATATTCTGGAATGTATGATTGTGCCAAGAAAATTTTGAAACATGAAGGCTTAGGAGCATTTTACAAAGGTTATGTTCCCAATTTATTAGGCATCATACCTTATGCGGGCATTGATCTTGCTGTGTATGAGGTAAGTTTGTAGCATTGTTTTGTATCTACAAATGTAGTTATATAGCTAGTATTGCTAGAATTTGGCTTTATATACAGAAGTAGATAGAGAAAATAGTTAATGAGCAGACTGTGCAAGGACATTTTCTTTGATACTTCTTTTCAAGTACCTTGAATCTGAGATCCCATATGCATGGAATTACATTTGTATTAGATTTCCTTATGAATTATTTTAGTTAATGAAGAAAGTAGATTCAAATTTAGATATAGTTTTTCAGCTTAGAAGATGGTATGATGGGTGGGGGGTGAAATAACCAAAATGTTTTATTTTCTTTGATTTGTCAGAATATGACATTGATAGAGTGAGCTGACTAGTGGGTAACATAGATTGATCCCTTGTACTGAAGAGACAAAACTCAGAATACAAATCCTAGATCAACCTTCATAGAAATCATTTTATAATTTATGAATCTGAGTAATATTTCTTGAGTAGACACCACGTGTGAGCACTGGGTGGGATGGTACTAGATTCGGCGCCTGTCTGTCAAAAACTGAAGGTCTAGAGGAGAGAGAGACAAGACAACTAAAGCACAGTGTGATTAGTCATGCTGTGACGGATAGAGACCAGGGCGTGTGTTGGGAGAGTACTCAGTCTGTAGCTGAGTAGGGAGGACGGGGAGGGTGTATAATGAAGCCCTACTAGAGAATTTACTCTTGCAGTTTTGTTCACTGTTTTCTGTAAGTTGTATAGCTTCCATCCCTCTTTCCTCTCTTGCTTCCTTCTCTTGTGTATTGTTGATTTTTTTTTTTTGTAGTGACATGTTTTGATTCCCTTCTCATTTCCTTTTCTGTATGTTCTATACATATTAGCATTGTGGTCACGATTGCAATTACAGAGAATATATTAGGGTTATAACAATCTATGGTAAACTGATTACAACTTCAGTTGTATATAAAACTCCATTCGTATCTTAGTCACTTTCTTTGTTGCCGTGACAAAATACCTGGTACTTGCAACCTATGGGAGGAAGAGTTTATTTTAGCTCATAGTTTATAGAGGTTTCAGTCCATAGTCAGCTAGCTCCAAACGCAGGGCAGCATGTCAGAGAGGCAGGGCAGAGGCAAGCTGTGCTCAGGGGGGAGCAGACAGGAAGCAGAAAGAGTGAAGGGAGGAGCAGGGAGGGGGATACACCCTTCTGGGCCACACCCCTGGGATTTGCCTCTCCTGAGCAGGCCCCGAGTCCTAAAGCAAGTCAGCTATAATCCCCTGTAATCCACAACTTTCCATACCCCCACCTATGAGTTTGTGTGGCTGTTGGGGGACCGCTAGATATAAACCATAACACTTTCTTTGCAGCTCTGACCCTTCCCTCTGCTTTGTCACTGATGACACAAATAACCTCTTTTGATATTGTGTATCCATTAACATAGTTTTCAGTTACTTCTAATGCTTTTATTTTCTAAATTCTATCCCAGATTTAGAAGTTATTTATGTACCTACATTATAGTACTACCAAATTTTATAGTTTAACATATATTTACTTTTACCATGGAGTTTTATGATTTTTGTGTAGTTTCATGTTGCTTCTTACTGTACTTTTGTTTCAATTTGAAGGATTCCCTTTAAGGTTCTTGTAGAGCAGTTCTAATGGTGATATATTCTCTTGGTTTTTATTTATCTAGGAAGCTCTTAGTTTCTTCTTCACATTTGCCAATGTAATATTTGCCAATGTAATATTCTTTATTGGTAGTTTTCTATTTTGCCCTTTGACTATGACAGCTTACTTACTTCTAGTCACAGTTTCTGCTGATAATCTTTAATGATCAAAAAACTGAAAAATGTTAATATTACATAATTTTTCACATATTGGCATATATTATTGCACTTAAGTTTTATGTTTAAAGAATTGTCATAGCCAGGTCAGGTAGCACATACCTGAAATCCAGACCTTTTGGAGGCTGAGGCAGGAGAATTGCAAGTTCAAGCCCAGCCTAGGCAATTTAGAACTTGTCCCCACAAAAAAAAAAAAAAGTGGCTGGGAATGTGACTCTGTGTGAAGGCCCTGGGTTCAATATCCAGTACTGAAAAAAAAGTTAGCTATATATTTAATACAACTTATCCCTGTTATTGACTTCTAATGAAATGTAAGGATGTGGAGTAATGGGAAAGAATGTGACTCTGGATCAGCATACCTGATTCTGAGTCGTTGTTAAAAAGCTCCATTGAGGTGAAATTTCCTCATTTCTAAAATAGAATAATGGATCTGTGTTAGAGTTTTTGTAAAGACCAAATGAAATAATATATATTGCAAATGAGATACAATTACTGTTATAGTTATTTTACTAATACCATAAAATATTCTTTATATCTACTGCATTTGGTGTGCTATTGATTTTCACGTTTGTTTAGAAGAAAATGAGCAAGCAGTGCAAACCTCTCACGAAAGCAGCTGTCAGCTTTGCGGTTCATTATTTTTCTTCCTTCTCTGTTCCTCGGGCAGCTCTTGAAGTCCCATTGGCTGGATAATTTTGCGAAGGACTCTGCCAACCCCGGCGTCATGGTGTTGCTGGGATGTGGTGCCTTGTCCAGCACCTGTGGCCAGCTGGCCAGCTACCCCTTGGCTCTGGTGAGGACGCGCATGCAAGCCCAAGGTGAGGTTGTGGTTGAAGGATGGCGCCGAGGAAAGTTCCGCATCAGTCGTGCAATTTTGAAGCTTCAGGGTCTACCGAAACAGCCGAGTGTAGTTTGTAAGCATTTTTTTTTTTTTTTTTTTTTTTTTTTTTTTTTTTTTTTTTTTTTTTTTTTTTGTGCTGGGGATCGAACTCAGGGTCCTGTGCTTGCAAGGCAAGCACTCTAACCACTGAGCTAAATCCCCAGCCCTCCCAGTGTAGTTTGAAGACAGAATTTTTCAACTTTTTTTCATTATTGCTTCCCTAAGATTTCTTTTTAGAAATTCTTTTTCTCATGTCTCCCTCTTCTTGAAAGTTTAATGCTGCAGACACACTGAATGTGTGTGCGTGGTTTATATATGAACAGAAGAAGGTTTTCTTTGGGACAGTGTTGAATGTGTAGGTTTGGTACCTAGATGAATTTGAGTTCAGATCCTTGCCCCAAAGCTCCACGGGGTTTTCATGTCTTCTTCTGTGAGTGGGAGTGAAAAGAATTAGTATCAAGGTATGTAAAGTACCTGGCACTTGTTATGTTCTTAGTTAACAGTAGCTAAAATTGTTTGTTATTGGTGCTGCTTGGACCCCGCTTCTGACCCATGATTCCTCTTCACTGACACTGTCTCCCTCACTGGTTTGAGTTGCACTATACCATCCTGCTTCTTTTGCCGGCTCATTGATTATTCTTTTCTTACTGTTTTTTGGTTTTTAGTTCTATACTCATTCTATAAATAGTATGCGTTCTCTGCATTTCTTTTCCATTTTTCCCAGCCAGTTGCACACAGTGTCGTTCCTTTGAATAATAGACGTTGGGCATCTGTTGCTCCATCCTTCACCCCTCTTCCAAACTCAGCCATCCCTTTTTGGACCAAGAAGTTGGTCATTAATTGATAAGTACTTGTACCTTTAGTGGGTGCTGGACACTGCCAGACACCAGGGTCAGATGTGGTTGCTGTTCTGAGGGCAGAGAAGACCTGCATCCAGCCTCATTGAATCACCTGCCCTTTGTCGGGGGCATGGAGCAAGAGCTCTAGCCCGACTCCGGCTGGGTGCTGGGATGACACGTGAGAGTTCGCTGGGCACAGGTGGGGGCAGCGGCGCCCCCCATCTGGAGAAAAAGCACCTGCGAGGCACTGAGCAGGAGCAGAGACAGCATGCTTGAGACGCTGATGGCTGCAGAGGAAATGCAAAGGGCGCACTGAATGTTTTGTGTGTATCCTCTCATATAACCATCATAACCATTTTGGGAACATGATGCTAATATTGTCTCCAGTTTTGTAGACCAGTAACTGGGGGAAGGAGAGATTAAGGGACTTCTACGTGGTTACACATTTGGTAAACAGTGGAGCTAGAACTCAAACCCGTGCAGTCTGATTCTGACTATTGCCTAGTGGAGCCTCCCCCTCTTGTCTGCCAGCTCCAGCCAGGCTTTTGCCTGGCTGCCAGATTTGCCATTGCTAAAGTGAAGTTCTGACCATTTTATACCTGTTCCACCATCTTTGTAACTTTTGGTCTCCCAGTAAGTTCGAGATTCTTAGTGGGAATTCTGAAGTCTTTAGTAACCTGGCCCCACCATATTTTCTGCTTCATCTTTACTTCCTCGCTCTACCTCCCCCATCTCCATCCTCTTGAATTGCTGCATCTGCACAACTTGGTTCCCTCCACTAACAGCCACATCTGGCCGTCAGCTGTGCCCCTAGCACTATGTGTCTTGCCCTTGTCTTTTTGTGCCAGAGGCATAGACATTTGTTTCTCCTTTTCTTACCTAGTGAGATAATTTTCAAGGCCAATATTCTCTATTCTTTTCCTAAGCTTCCCAATCCTTCCCCCGGTTCTGCTTTGCAAAATTTAACTGTTCTCTCTTCACTGCTTGGCGAAGAGGGAGGAAGAGCTGGTGGAGTGGTGTAGTAGAAAGCAAATGGCTTTAGAGTCCGTAGGTCATGTTTGTGGCTCTAGCATTTGCTAGCTATGTGTTTTAGGACAGACTTCTCTGTCTTTCTAAGCCTTTAATCCCTTATTTACAAAATGGCTATATTTACCTTGTGGTGTGAGCATGGAAAGTAATCCAGTATTTAGCACACAGTAATTATTCAATAAAATACTATTACAGTATTACCATCATTTTTATAGTCAAGACACTCACTATTAGGTGCTATACAAAGAGAATTATATAAAAATGTATTTTCTTGGACCTGTCGAAATAATATCTTTTCATTGTATTCTAGGTATTGTTAAGAATCCTAATTGCTTATTGTAATAATAATGAAACATGCTTGAATAACAAATTAGGTTTTTTTTTTAAATTTTCTAGCCATGGTAGAAGGAGCCCCACAGCTGAACATGGTTGGCCTCTTCCGACGAATCATTTCCAAAGAAGGAATACCAGGACTTTACAGAGGCATCACCCCAAATTTCATGAAGGTGCTCCCTGCTGTAGGCATTAGTTACGTGGTATATGAAAATATGAAGCAAACTTTAGGAGTGACTCAGAAATGACACACTGAAGTTTTTGCTTCAGAATCATGAAATTTTCAACAGTCTCTTGAATGACTCCTCCTAGAATTGCAACCTGTCTGTGGTAAAAGAAACTGGTTATTTTCTCCAAAATGGAAGAGCATATCATCAATCATTTCAAATATTTGGGCTCAATTTTATGTATAAAGAAATTATGGTTTAAGTAGGTTTTGAAAAAGCTACACAATTGTACTTTATCTTTTCTGATTTGTCCTTCTGCAGATGTGTGTTCTGTATCCTAAATCTGAAAATGTGCTTCCTTGAATTAAGTTTGTTTTGCATGGTACAATTATACATCTCTAATTTTTATTCTGGTTGGTTCAAGTTTATGCCAGTTCCCTTATGAAGGGATTGTTGTCTTTAAAAATGATCAGATAGCATTGAGACTTGTTTTATATATTTTGAATGCCTTTATAGACTTTTAAAATTTTACTTAGAGATCCACTAATGGAAAATTGTTGTGCCTAAAATGTACTTGACAGCAGCTAAATACGTATAGGGTTTATATCGTTGTGATTCTTCAAGTGGATTAGGAATGAACATAAGTAGCAGAATTTGTAATGAAGAGCAGTAAAATAATTTATTTCAGCGAGCACTTTTCTATCTTACATTGTTATTTGGTTCCTAGAATTATAAACTGATTGTCATATTTCCTGTTAAATTGTCAACACAGGACAACTTTTTGAAAGAGTCTGTTCATTCTGTCTTTGCTTTGAAAAACAGCAGGGAACAAAACCCTTTTACCTGCACCAGTTTCAGAAGAACCTCTCTCTTTTGTTTGTCCTTTGTTTCCTACTGTTTGAATCAGATTCTGTTTTAGCCAGGAAGGCTTCTTGGGACCATCCTTGGTAATCTTTTTAATGACCTGAAGTGGACTGAGCATGGGTGAGTGTTACGTGCTCATGTCCTCCTCCCTACTGACTTTTTTTGAGCCTTCTATTTTCAGTCTGGGTAGCACAGAGTTATGAGAACAGTGCATTTTGGTAGTAGTATGTGCTAATCTTATACATTAGACACCCAGAGTGAAATGGAAGGCCTAATTTGTAAACATATAAATCCATATTTTCACTTGCTTCATGTTTTAGGAACAGGATAGAAAATTATAATATTGGCAACATTGTTAAATTTTACTAAAGCCATTTTTGTAGTCAACCATCTTTCCTGATTTGTGATTAGAAACTAGAAAATATTTATTAGTGGAGGTTATTCTTGACACTTTTTAATCTAATTTAGTTTCTAATACTGTCTGGTGTAAATGCAACATTGTCATGAAAATCTAGTGACATAATAGGCATTTACTTCATTTGAACCTACCTCTTTTATTTTGGGAACCAAAGAGAAAAACATGAACTTCTGTTTGCAAAACATATTCTAAGATATAGTTTCACTTATATTACTTACGCCTCATAATAGTCTCAGTATTTTTATACTACATGATAATCATGGGACTCTACTTTATCTTCAGGGTTATTTGCACTTTCAAGTGATACATAAAACATTAAGGTTTATTATTAGCTCTTTTTTCACTCAGAAGTATGGAAATGAGCTGCTACCATTTATGAAATTTCTGCTGGTGAAAAACATGAAAATATTCATAGTTCATTATGAATTTAAATTGTTCCCTATTGAACATTTGTAAGGTATGAATGTGATTTTATATGTGTTTCTTGTATAAAATGATCTTGTGTCTTTTTAGAAAAAAATGCCCTACGTTGAAGATTGCTTGTTTCTGGCATTTCTGCATATTTACTTTCCATTTTTTATTAAAGGTATGTGTATTTTTAACATGACTTGTTTCCTGATTTTTGAACAATTTACAAGTAAAGCAAAAATTGTGTTATACAGCTTGTATCATTGGAGTTGTTTGATAATGCTCCGTACATTTAGCTCCCTGCAGTCTAAATATTTTGGCCTTTCCCAAGCAGCCTTGGCAGTTATTGTCTGTATTATACTTTTTGGCATAAGATGATTTTTTTGTGTGCGTTTCATAAATTCCTCATTTACCAATTAGGGTTATAGTGCTGGGAGTTCACAGTGCCGAGGAGGATTCAAAGCTATAGGATTAGCTTGGTACATCTTGTTGTGGAGTATGTTTGTCTTGAAATTGTTGGAAACAAAATCTAAGTGAACTTACTGGTAAGCAAAATAATTTTTTCTAATGTACAAAATTGGATGCAGAAAAAGACTGTAGAAAAACTCTGCATTCCAACAGCAGCACTACTCAGACTGCAGAAATAACGCAAGTCCTCCTCTGACAGCTGCCAGGTTTGTTTGCCATAGTCTGATCTCTCTGTCGAGATGATAAGTTTCATGCAAACACAGGTTGTGTGGACACTAATTCGTTTTTTTGAGTATCACACCAGGTCACGTGTATGAAAGTGTATCATGATTTTCTCGTGCCCAAACAGGAATTTTGCAAACCTGTTTGGCCTTGAGGAATTTCGTTTTTGGAGAAGAGGACCCAAAGAGCTGCGCTGTTTGTGGGGGGAGCCCCAGCAACCCATCCTGCCCCTCTGCCATGCTCAGTGAGGGGAAGCGTGGCAGAGGTGGTGGGAACACTTGAGCTGTTCGCTCTGCCTGCTGCTTGCACACAGGGTGGAGCTGGGCTGCAGCCCTAGCTGCCTGACTGGCCTGCTGCTCCTCTCAGACCAGTGTGAACGGACATGCCTACATATTCACCACCTGCTGGAGGGTGTTCAGGAGGTGGAGCAGTTAAAGATGAACATCCGGGTGTCAGTGGGGCCAGACACGGCCACAGCCACTACAGCATCATCTGCTGTGAAAGCGGGAGTGCCACGAGCCAGGCTGTTGAGGCATGTGTGCCATCAGCAGGCACTCATTTGTTAAGCAGCTACTGTGTGCCGGGCTACTTTAGGATCAGAGCACATAGCACCGAGCAAAAGACTGTACTTTTCATCACGGAGCTTATCTAGTGGGGAGGGTCAGACAGTGAGCTATGGGAATGTCATGTCAGATGGTGGTGAGCACACAAGGCAGTGCCAGCAGCTGCTGCCAGTTGCCAAGGTAGACACGGCCTGCTGAGAAGGTGATATCTGAAAGGACGTGGGAACTGGCCTCACCGGGGTCTGGGAAGAGCATCCAGGCAGATGCAGGCAGGCGCAATGGCTGCAGGTAGGAGGCGCATGGAGGAGGCCAGGCTTTGGCTGGCAGCGGTGAGCCAGGAGGCAGGCAGCAAGGCCTCAAAGAGGGATACGAGGGAGGTGGATTAGCCACGCACCCCACTCTCCAGTTCTGCAGTTACAGTAGCGCTTGGTGATGTTCCCTAAACCAGATTTAAATGTCTCTCCTCTGGTGACGGGAGTTTGTTATGGAAACACTATTGAAAAACTGCCCCTTGTTAGGTGATCATCATGGCCGAATAGTTTTCCCCACTGCTGTCCCAACTCATTGGCCCCTTCTCCAGGTAATATGTCTACTACCTCTTGCTCTTCAGGGAAATTTTTCATTTTTAAAAACAGAATTAATTTCTTCTCCTAAGAATTCCAGAGAATTTAAATCTTAGCAAATTGACAAGGCTACAGTTATCTTCGCTTCCTCCTTCGGGTGCCCACGTCTGCATTTGGATTGTTTATTTGGCTTTACAGTAATTTATACAAGTTCTGTAGTGTTGGGAAAAAACTTTCATTTTTTGTTGACATTGTCCTGTTTTGAATTCACTTCCACAAAGTCACAAAACAATAACGAGTTATTCTAATGTAACAAGTCATTCAATGGTTTGGTCCAGGGATTTTTTTAAAGCATTCAAAAGTACCTTTCAAACCCAGGCTTATATATATAGACCCTCCAGATTTCTGTAGTCAGCCAGATCTTCCAAGAGTTTATACCCATCTTGTTTCGCTGTTCTACAGCACAGTCTCTGCCAAGGCTCGGGGTGAATTAGCCTGAACCTTGCCTCCTCTAATCAGTGTCTGCCTCAGACAGGCACCACTCAGCCAGTCTTTGCCATCCTGGATAAGGTCCCCACGTGAACCTTAGTGCACCAAGACATACCAAAGCACGACATTTCCTTATTTCCTTTAGGTCAACTTAAATCTGGCAGAAAGCTCCTGTACCATTCAGTGTTGTGCCGGTGGCCTGGGGTCTTAGCCCTTCTTCACACCGAGTCACAGTCCTTATCAGTCACAGTCAAGGGGCCCTTGGTTCCAGCTTGCACAGGCCCTGGAGCCAGCAGCTGCAACACGCTCCGCCTGGCAGTAGATGGGAAAAGGTGCCTGGAGTTCGGTCTTCCCATTCTGGAAGAGTGAGGAGTTGACTTCCCTGATTTCTGGGCTCATCCCTGTTCTTCTTTAATCATTTTTTTTTTATTTACCAGGAACATGTACATTGTATACATAATGATCACATTCATCATAGTTAGTTTGTACCTGTACATGATATATCTTGGCCCCCCGCCCTTCCCCAGCCCTCCCTGCCTGTCCCCCCTTCCCTCCTTATTTACAACACCTTTATTTACATTTTTCTATTTTTTTCCTTTCTTTTCTTTTTTCCCTTCTTTCTTTTCCCCCTTCTTCTTTAATCTCAGGAGCACCCCTCTGCACTTCCTTCTCAGGCCTTTGATATCTGGTCTCCAGGCAACTTAGGTGTTTCCTAAGACAGAAGAAGCTTTAACTGAAAGTGAATTCTGTTTTCTGCTCTTAAAAATCACTAAGGGAAGGAAACGTTAGAGGCTTGCCTCCTTGCCTGACATGAGACGAAAGGGAAAATATAAGGGGAATAAATACAAATTAGTGTTTCTGTAGTTGTCTTGGTAGAGGCCCGCAGCCTGCCTTGTGTCTTGGGAGGAAGCCTCACGTGCCGCGGGCGGGGGGTTCCTCACCGGGAAGGTGTTGCTCCGTGCAGCAGATCAATCCACCTACGGACTCCAAATTCCTAAAACTTCCTGATATGTGGCAGTGTGGTTTCATGGTCAGACAGTTCAATAAACTGTCCAGATTGAAAAGTAAACTCTGTAACTGAGAGTTGACAGTTTTCAAGCGCACAGGGAGGAGATGGGCCACGCAGGAGAAGGGAAAGTTATTTGTAATACGGAAAAGACCAATAACGCAAACTATTCAAATTCTGAATCTTAGGTGTTTTGCTGACTTGCCCTTTGTGGAATGCCGCCCCTCCCATCCTCCTTTTGCATCCCAAACTTGAATTCTTGTCCCAGGCTCTTTCTGAGAGAACCCAAACTATAGCGGTCCACCACAGAGAGATCTGGAAGTAGTCAAAGAATCATTTCGCTTAAAGAATATGGAGGAAAATACCAAAAGAAGCAGCTAATAGAGTTACAAGTAGAAAGCAAGACTAGAAGTGAGGAGGAGTGGGATAAAGGACTGTGCCTTCAGATATATGCTGCACACAGGTTACTTTAGTATAAATTAAAACGATTATTTAAGATGTAAAGCAAGTTGGAATAATACACAAACGAAGCCAGAAGGACAGAGCACAGAGTCGAGTGGCCTGGGCTCTAGCTCCCACTGCTAAACGTTCCCTGAGTATCCTAATGATTTTCAGGAGACACCACAAACTAGGGTGGATGATTGCATGAACCTGAACAGATGTAAAATATTCTCTGTACAGAAATTTAAAAAGTGCTTTATGACCTTAGTCACTGTGACGGGTTGAGTATATGTCCCACCTTGTATTTTTGCCATTGTACAAGAAAAGCCACTCAGAATATATTGATGATCACTGTAGAGATGAGAAGGGATCCGCTAGAACACTTGGCACGTCATGTGATACTACTTTATGAAGATGGATCTTACACACAGGACTGCTGCATAATCTTCCTTCACAGAAGGGAACATTTTGTGTCTTGGCCTTGCGTTTTGGTGGTTGCTGAGTATTTTTTGGTCATACACCCTGACTTCGGTGGAAGCTGTGGCTCATGACTAAAGATACTCTGGTTGTAGATGCACTTGTAAAAATTGTATGTTTAATTGGAATGAGGTAATTGCACATATTTATGGGCTGTCATGTGATGTTTCTACACCTGTGCAGCGGCACTTGATTGCCCACGAGGCCTTGGCATCACACGAGTAACCGTCGGTGACTCAATCAAACGCTAGGTGGCAGACTTCTCCCAGCTAGCTCTGTGGACTTCAGCTAACTGGAAGAGGACTGTAAAGCCTTCAGCGTCGCTTTCTTCCTCTGCCTTGATCTGGAAAATCACCGAGCTTCCTTCTAGGCCAAATTTAGATTCCTGCACAAACCATCGTTACCTTGTTCAGCGGAGCAAATTTAGGCTCAGCCCGTTACCGTTCCAGGAGAGAAGGTGACAAAGAAAGACCATTATGTGTAGCACTGAAGAGAAGGTCTTGTTACTTTTTTAGTCATTTTTCAAAAATAGAAAAATTCCATATTTGACAAGTCAAATTAGAAACGTTAGAAAGAACAAGTATTACTGTTCCTACAAAGTCATAGGTAAATGTTCAGATACGAAAATTGTAACCATAGAAAATGTTTTAGGACACTTGTTTTCATAGAGTGATGAATATATTTTCATTTGCTTAAAATAATTTGAGAAGTGTCATAATTTATGCTTGTAGTATAAGGGTGGTGAAATAAGAAAAAAATAAAAATAACAAGTAATAAAACGCACCACAAAATTTAGTTTTCTCCATTCTCTTTAAGGGGATTTTTTTTTTTTTTGGTACAAAAGTTGTTTTTGTGGGTGCCCTGGTTGACATGTTTCAAAACAAGTCAAATTTGGGTTTCAAATTAACACAAGTTTGCTCCATTCTATCTGGAATAACAAGCATCAGAGGAAGAATTTAATAGGAAAATCAGGTAACTCAGTCTGTATTTTTGGATTAATCTGCAATATCCTTTAGGTCCAAGAAACAAGTTGAATAGAAACTTCAGTAAGAGAGAAATAGAAATTCAGATGTGGGAGAGAATGTTGGCAACCCCCAACTAGATCTCCGGTTGTCAGTCTCTTTTCCCAGCTCTGTCCCAAATGGCAGAAATGAAGAAGCGCCCCTCCTTCACTGCTTTTCATTTTCTCCTTCCTCTTGCCTCCACTCCAGGAGCCGCTGGCAGCTATCTTTCTTCACTTCCCCAGTGTCTCTTTGCCCTGGTCTGAGAACTCACCGGTAAAACACTAACAAGTGGTCGCTCGTAAAAGTGCCGGTCCGAATACCTTTGGGGAAAATTCTACAAAATACGAAACAAAAGCCAAGGTGATAAAACCAGCCTTGTGAAGCTGCTAAGCCCCGTCAACCCTGTGAGATGTTTTCTGTTTCATTTCTTTTCAGTTCGTTTCCCCCAAATTCTCAGAGAAAATTTTGTACTTAAAAAAGAAACACAGAAAGGAGTTAGAGCTGAGAGCTAGTGATTTTTTTGGCCCAATTTTTAGGTAGTGGTGAGACAGTCTCACCAAATGATCAATATATACAACTAATAAAAGAAATTTTTATCAAAAGAAGAAATTGAAGATTATAAAAGGTCAAAAAGATAAAGATCATTCAAAGAGACTGGGGTATGTGTACTTAGTTTCCCAGTTATAATTAGTTTATTTTAATATTTGGGACATTGTTTTTAGTGTGTGACATCAAAATATATTTTGTATTTAAATACTAATACTAATTATTTTCACTGTCTTCTTTTTTTTTAAAGCTCAAACTCAGTGCCTTGAAAACTTGAGTGCACATTTGAACCACCTGGAGTGGAGGTAGCTTGTGAAAGTCTCCACTCATAGTCCAGACCAACAGAATCAGAACCTCTAGGGGTGGGACACAGGCACCTGTATTTTTTGAAGTCCCCTCGGGTGATTCCAATGTGTAGCCAAAGTTGAGAACCACCGCAAATTAGTTTCATTCTGACCACCGTATATACAAATAATGTCATCGATAGTGGGAGTTAAAGAACTGTAAATGAAAGAAGGTATTTCAGTGCCACACTAGGTAGTGGAGACTGATTAGGTATGGGATTAAAAATTGTTAAGTCAAAGATGGCTCTAAATTTTTGACCCCCAAAATGAAAGGATAAAGTTGCCTTTAATCCAGGTGGGAAAGCAGCATGAATAACAAGGTGGAAGGAGAGGCAAGATGGAGGGTTGAGTTTTGGACACATGAAATTGGGGATGCTCGTGAAATATCCAGGTCAAATATTTGAGTTGACAGTTGTGGAATTCCAGGAACAGGTCTAGGCTAGACACACAGTTGAGAGTCATTGGCATCTAGGTGGTATTTAGAGCTACAAGGTCAGATGATTATCTAAGAAATGAGAATAAGAAGAAGAAAAGAAAGAAGAGTGTCCTTTAGCAGGAGGCTCAAGAAAGGACGAACAAACAACCCAGGATGTGAGAGGAACAGCTGGTGATGTTACTGGGCTTCAGGGTGCTGCAGTCTCCTTTTACAGGTGATTTTTAGCTTCTATTCTGAACAAATAAATGAAACAAGCATAAATGGTGGTAAAGTTTTACCTTTATTAAAGGTAGGAAAAAACAGGTTCTACAGAGTGAGTTTGGGCCAGGGAGAGATTTTGAGATAAATCTGACAGGGAAACAGTTTGGGGTGATGACAATTTCTGGTGTCCCAGCAACCTAACTAGTGACTAGGAGGGAGTGGCTGGGAAATTGGGAAAATGTTGACAGCAGGGGGAATAGGTAGATGCACGGCAGGACCTTTGGTGGAGCAAAAGGCTTTTATAAGAGAGTGGGATGGTCTGAAGGGGAAGTGGGCAGTGGAGAGCTTACTGCTACCCAGCAGGGAGCAAGGGATCTCGTCCTGGGACACAATACCAGGAACCTGCAACTTAAAGGCAGAGAGGTTTGCTTTGGCTCACATTTTTATTTATTTCATGTTTGGCCTGCTCCAGGGCAGAAGGTGTGGTGGATGGCCTGATGGAGGAAAACTGCTCATCTCTTGGCAGCCAGGAAGCAGAGCGGCCACGCCCCAGTGACTGGCCTCTTTGACCAGATCCACCTCCTAATCCAAGCCAGCCAGTGCACCCCATAATCCAATCGCCATCCACAAGCCCTCCCTCTTGGCATGTGAGGCTTTGGCGGGACATCCAGATATAAACCTCAGCTTAGAAGATGGGGCTTATTAGGAAAGGGGCAATCAAGAGGGGAGGGAGGAGGTTCCAGGGTAAAGAACTTTTAGGAAAGCTGATGGAAGGGGCAAGTTTAAAACATGTTTATAAAAAAATAGGAATGTGAGGTGGTGTTGATATCCCGTCAGTCCCCTCTCTGGCAGGCTGGGGCCTAAGACTGTGTCCTAGAGTGTGTCTGTGACCTGGGGCAGGGTGATGCTTACATGAGAGGGTGGAGCAATCTGAACTGTGGGAGACCTGGTCTGTCTGATGAGCAAGCAGCAGGGCTTGGCAGTCAGAGTGGTGACCTGCATTTCTGTGTGGTGACTTTCAACTCAATCTCAGTAAAGTCTAGTACGGGTGGGTGTAGTTCATTTAAAAGGGCAGGAATAGGATGAGCGGAAGATGCGGCTTTCAAAGAGGGCTATGTAGCAATTGCCCCACAATGACAAGCTTGAAAAGAATGAAAGGAAATTAAACAATGAAGAATATAGAGGCTGTGCCTTTTAAATCAAGAATAGCCAATTAAACTGTTTTGTTATGCAATATCTCATTCATTAGCCATTGAATTACCTCTGGCTCTATGTGTTTGTTCCCTAAAGTTAATTTTTATTCCATTATGAAGGAATAAATCAAATCTAGTGAAAGGAAATCTGGCCTCTTTACTATCTACAAGAGGAGGGACTTGAACCAAAAGTCTTTTTGTGGTTTAATATTTTTGGTCTCAACTTAATAAAGAAGAGAAGCCTGAGGGATAGGAAAAGAGGTCAGGTTTTATCTTTTCCACTTGAAGTACATAAATAGAATAGAAAGAAGCACTGAGATGTACATAATTGTAAAGAAGATGAAATCAACCTAGAAAATCCCAAATGTTGATGGGAACACACAAACATCAAATGAGTGTTCATGGTGCCAATGAAAATATAATAATTGATTCAAAAAATTTTTGTTGGTGCCTGCTGACTATATACCAGGCCTTTTGTTAAGCATCAGGTACATAGAAAGTTAAGCAATATGTTGTTTTATCCTTAGAGCTCACCATCTACTGGAAAGGCTGATATGGAAAAACGATTCAGTATACAGTGATAATTGCTGTAATGTGAGTCTGTTCAATGAGCCGTGAGAACCACAAGCAGGAGTGTTGACAAGGTGTCTTCAGGGAGGTGGAATTTTTGCTCAGCCTTTGACGAGCGTGGAGAATTTTGCTGCACAAGGAAGATAAAGTAAAGGGTATTCTGGCGAAAGAGGATAGCACAGGTGAAGGAAAGGAGCGTGGAAGGCTGTGTTTGGGAAAATGCAAAGTAGTTCCTAGTAATTTTTTTAAAATTTTTTCAATTTTTTCAATTTTTTACCAAGAGCATGTATTGGTACATTGAATACATAATGATCATATTCAACATGGTTATTTTGTACTTGTACATGATGTATCTTGGTTTTGCCCCCTCTTCTCCACCCCTCCCTTCTGCTCCCCCTTCCCTATTTACAGCAGGTTTATTTACATTTTTCCATTTTTTCCTTTTCTCCTTTCTTTTCTTTTTCCCTTCCTTCTTTTCCCTTTTCCCCCTTTCTAGTTCTACTCTCTTTTGAATATTAGCTTCCTTTTATATAATATCTATTACACCTCTTTGTCCATATTTACACTTATAGTTTCTCATATCAGAGAAACAATTCGATGTGTACTCATTAGTGTCTGATTTATTTCACTTAAGAGTATGTTCTCAAGGTACATCCATTTACCTACAAATGCCTCTAATTTATCCTTTTTATGGCAGAGTAGTACTCCATTGTGTAGAAAAACCCCATCTTCTTTAGCCATTCATTAGTTGTTGGGCATTTAGGTTGTTTCCAAGACTTAGCTATTACACATTGTGTTGCTATAAACATGGTTGTGCATATGTCGCTGTGGGATGATGATTTTAATTCTTCTGGGAAGACGCCCAGTAGAGGAATAGCTGGATCAAATGGAACCTCTAGTTGTAGTTTTTTGAGGAATCTCCATATTGATTTCCACAGTGGCTGGACCCATCTACATTCCCACCAACAGTGGAGGAGGGTTCCTTTTTCCCCACAGCCCCGCCAGCGTTTGTTATTGGTTGATCTTTTCATAATTGCTGTTCTTCGTGGAGTGGGATGGAATCTTAACATTGATTTGATTTGCATCTCTCGAATGACTAGTTATGTTGAACGCTTTTCATGTATTTATTTCCTATTTTTATTTCTTCATCTGAGACATGTTTGTTCATTTCAGATACCCATTTTTGGATTGGGTTTTTAAATTTGGGGAGTCTGATTTTTTGAGTTCTTTGTATATTCTAGATGTCAGACCTTTGTCTGAGTGACAGCTGGCAAAAATTTTTTCTCACTCTGTGGGTTTTCACTCCGCTCTACTGGTGATTTCTTTTGCTGTGCCAAAGCCTTTTAATAGGATGTGGTCCCAAGCACTGATTCTTTGTATTATTTCCTGTGCAGTCCAGGTTCTGTTCATAAATTTTTTTCCTACCCCTACGTCTTTGAGAGTTCTTCCTATTCAATTCTCCAGTAGATTTAGTGTTTCTGTTTTAATGTTTAGATCTTTGACCCACTTCGATTTTAGTTTAGTACATGGTGAGAGACATGTATGTGGTATTAGTTTTCAGCATGTGGCAAGCCAGTTTTTCCAGCACCATTCATTAAAGAGGGTATCTTTCTTCCAGCGAGGGTGTTTGGCTCCTTTGTTGAAGAAGAGGTATTTGAGTGTGTTTGGATTTGTTTCTGCATCTTCTAATCTGTTCTATTGATCTTTGAGTCTGTCTTTTCGCCAGTACCATGCTGTTTTTATCACAGCTTTATAGTATAGTTTCAGGTCAGGGATTGTGATGCCACCTGCCTTGCCTCTGTTGTCCAGGATTATTTTTTCTATTCTTGTTCTCTTCTGGTTCCAGATGAATTTCATGATTGTCCTTTCTAATTCTGTGAAGTATGTTGATGGTATTTTGATTGGAATTGCATTAAATATGTATAGTAATTTAGGAAGTATGGCCATTTGCACTATGTTGGTGTTTCCTACCCAAGAATGTGGTATATCTTTCCATTTTCTGATATCCCTTTCAATTTCATTTTTTAGAGAATCGTAATTTTCAATGTAAAGATCTTTTACTTCCTCTGTTAGATAAATTCCTAAGTATTTCATTTTTTTTTGATGTGATTGCAAAAGATGTATCTTCTCATTTCTTTCTCAGTGAGTTTGTTATTTGTATATAGGAATGCTACTGACTTTTGGGTGTTGACTTTGTATCCAGCTATGCAAATGAGTTTAGTTATTAAATCTAGAAATTTTTTGGTGGAATTTTGGGGGTCTTCCATGTAGAGTATCATGTTATCCACAAATAATGATAACTTAAATTCTTCCTTTCCTATCTTTATTTCTTTTCTTTCTCTTGTCTATTTGCTCTGGCTAATATTTCTAGAACTATACTGAATAATAGTGGTGATAGTGGGCATCCTTGTCTTGTTCCAGATTTTAGTGTGAAAGCTTCCAGTTTCTGACCATTTACTGTGATGTTGGCCGTTGGTTTGTCATAGATGGCTTTTATCAGATTTAGATATAGACTGTCTATTCCTAATTTCTGTAGCGTTTTTATCATGAATGGGTGTTGGATTTTGTCAAATGCTTTTTCTGCATCTATTGAGATGATCATGTGATATTTTTTCTTTGACTTTGTTGATATGGTGTGTTATATGTATTGATTTGTGTATGTTGAACCATCCCTGCATCCCTGGGATGAATCCTACTTGGTCATAGTGTATGATCTTCTTGATAATTCGTTGCATTGTATTTGCTAGTATCTTGTTGATAATTTTTTCATCTGTGTTCATTAGGGAGATTGGTCTGTAGTTCTCTTTTTTGGTTGGATCCTTTTCTGGTTTTAGTATCAGGGTAATGCTTGCTTCCAGGAATGATTTTGGAAGTATTGCTTCGTTTTCAATTTCATGAAAGAGTTTGAGGAGTAGTGGTATTAGATCATCCGTGTGTGTGTGTGTGTGTGTTTGTGTGCATGTGTGTGCGTGTGTATGTGTGTGTTTAAAGGGTGGTAGATTTATTCATTTAAAAAAAACAGTAGGTAAAGACAGAATAACAGACATGGGCTCAAATATGGATAACTGCAATTTTGATATCTTTTATTTTTAAACTTGAAAACTGATTTTTAAAAACGGGAGGATGACAGTAAACAAGTACATATAAGATGGGAAGAGAGAATGCTGGATTGAAAAGTAGGAAACATATTTCTGGTCCCTGAACAAGTACTAACCAAGTTATTGATCCACTCTGCGCCTTAATCCTTTCACCTCTCAAACAAGTTTAGTTCTGTGAAATTTCTTTCAGCAATAAAATTTTATGTTTCTACGTGTTGTATGTTTGGCAATGTGAATGCGTAAGAATGAGACTCTTCCCAAAGTATAATTTGCTTTGACTACAACTTAGGTTCTTCATCTTTGGAATTTTGCTTTATTTATATCATCTCTAAGAACAAAGGAGATTAGTATGTGAGAATGAGCATTTGAGATTTAAGAAGCAAAGTAGCGTGAAAGCCACATTTCTAGTTTTTAATAATCACCTTGTATTCTTGACCTAGAGACTGTGTGTGTTTTCCCTATTTTGTATATATTACCCGAGAGTATGAAATCTTAGCAGAAGGGGAACCAAAATAAATTAGCTTCTTATCTAAAGCTCTTAGATGGCCTGGTACAAACCTCTCAAGGATAATAAACTAATCATTTCCCTGTGGAGGGTGAAATTATGGTTTGCATGATTATTTCCTCAGGATTTAATTGAAAATATTAAAGATTAAGCACACAGATACCAGGGACTCAAATGCAGGATAACACATTTCCGTCTTTCATCTTGGTAGCACTTGCAGCCTGCAAGGTTTAAACAGAAATGCTTGTAAAAAACAAAGATGAGTTTAGTGGGGTGGGGTCATTTAAGGATGTGATTGTGGCCCGTGGTTAGGTGGCATTTGCAGATTTCTGTGAAGAGCAGAGACTAGGAGTTGCCGTCCCTTGCCTCTGACTTCCTAATGTTGCCCGTCAGTGTTACCCTGCAGGACCTGCCGGTACCACCCAGGTATTCACACCACCCGCCTGGTGGCTCAGGGTGGCTCAGGAATTGCTGGCTTGTTCTCACCGTGTGAACAGACCCACACACAGCTCTCTGCTGCAGCCTGACAGGGCTCCACCTCTTAAACCCTAATTTCAGGGGAACAAACAGTCACACCTTCTGCAAACACGGAGGCCGTCCTCAATGCCTCTGGTTCCTCTTTCCCCCACGCCTGGTGTGTCATATTTTACTCTGGAGTTTGCCCCTGTTACGGGTCCCTGTTCTCTTGCTGTGCTCCTTGCTCTGACTGTAGCAACAACCTCCTGCTGCTTCCCGCTGCTTCCCTCCGCATCCACATGCTGCCGCAGAAGCTAAATTCTGCCATGTGGCATTCGAGGCCGTGCTGGCTTGGTCCTCTAGTGCCTCTGAAATCTTCTCCCTCATCTTCCCACTTTCACGTCTAGATTCCTGCGGACCGTGGTGGTTCCTCCTTCTGTCTCCTTGCCTGTGCCTGCCTGTGCTGCTCTTGTCCAGGCTGTTCTGTTGTGCGAACTTCTCTGCATGCTTTATGTCACCCTTCCTCCCAAGTTTTCCTAGTCCAGTCTCGGCAATCACCTAGAGAAGGAATTGGCCATTTCATCGTTCTCTTCCTCTTTCAGCACAGAGTGGATGTTCTCAGCTGTATTTAGAGGTTTAGTGTCGTCCACCTTCATAATCAGACTCCGAACTTCTGAAGACTCTGTCTTCTTCCTCTGTCTCTCAGTGGCTGGCAATAGGAAGTACTCAGTACATGCTTGTTAGGTGGATCTGGATTTCATCTTATTCTTCCCCAGCTGTATCTTTCACTTTTATCTTCACAAATAGATTTCTAATACAGTAGAGAACTTTTCTTTGGTTTTTCACACATAACCTAATACTAATACTACTAATAATTGCTGATGTTTATCGGGTGTTTTCTAAAGAGCTGACATGGATTCTAAGAACCTCACATGTGACGTTTCCTTTATTCCCCATATCAGCCATGCTGGGGATGTATTATTGTCCTTACCTGATACTGAAGAAACTTGGCCTCGGAGATGATGCAGTTTGACGAATGCCACAGCAAACCCAAGAATTACAGAGAACAACTCATGTACTCTTACAGAAATGGCATAGGCCACTTCCAGCTAGAAGTTAGTATTTGTTAAAAACATTTTAGTAACATAATCTTAGTTGATTGTTTAGAACTATCTTAAAATTTACCCCCTCAAATACATAAAGGCTTTCTTTTATTTAAAAGAAAAGCATCACAGTAAAAGGCCTTTGAACAGCCATTCTAAACCTATCCCCCTGCCTAGAAGAAGCTACTACTCTGAGTTTTGTGAGTATTCTCCCAGATCTTTCTTTGTGCTTTTACATACAGTGTTTACACTTCCATTGGATTAGGGTAAAAGCAAGAGGGTAAAAGCAAAGAGGCCCCAAAGTATAGTTGATTAAGTAAAGTGGGAGTTTACGCTCTGTACTCTTATGCTCTCGAGGTGGGCAGTGGAGCAACGGCTCTGCCCACGTGGCCGAGGCCTCTCCTGCTTTAGCCTTGTCTGCTCAGGTAAAGAGAGGTCAAAGATAGCTCCAAATTCCCTCATTGAGAGGAGAGGAAATACACACAGGTGTGGTAAGGAGCAAACCACAGAGAGATGCACACTGCTTTTGCTAATGTGCTATTGGTGAGAAAAAGGCATTTCAGACTTCACTGAATATTGCCAAATTGCTTTCCACACTGGGCAGTGCATCTATTTACACTATTGTTAACAGTATGTGAAAGTCTTCTTTTCATATACTCTCAGTATTACTTGATATTATTGGATGGGTTTTTGGTTTTTTTTCTTTGGGTTCTTTGTTACTGGGAATTGAACTCAGGTCATTGTGGTTGCTAGACAAGCACTTTAACCACCAAGCTAAATCCCCAGCCCGATATTAGATTTAAAAGTTCTTACCAGTCAAAAATGTAAGAAATGACATCTCATTTTTATTGATTTTTTTTCTGTTAGTGATTATAATTCTCTCTATATATTATACTTTATTCTTTTATCTGGGCATCTAAACAATTTTCTCTGTCTTACTTTGTTAACTCTGTGTGGTTGGGTTTCTTAACTTTGGCATTATTGACATTTTGGGCTGGATAATTCAGCAGGATGAGGGCTGTCTGTGCATATGGGATTTTTATCCATATTCCCACCCTCTATTAGATGCCAGCAACACACTGCCTCTTTGTCTATGTTTTGACAACCAAAAGTGTCTCTAGGTGCTGCCAAAGGCCCTCTGGTGAGCAAAGCTTCTCCTACTTGGGAACCACTGTCTTAGTGTTTAATTCTTAGTGCAACCAAATTGATAATACTTTCCTTAGTAT